>JAXGGA010005311.1:35000-79451 GCA_038373865.1 Uloborus plumipes | reverse complement strand
AAAACTGTATTCACATAACATGTTTAAACTCATTAGAATCAAAACTTAGTTTATTTCTCGTAATAAACCCCTTTTTTATTTAGTTTTTACATATAATTTGTCAAATGATTACCTTTACTATGGATAAATTTCTTTTTTGCAAAAAAACAGAAAAGACCGGCAAGAATTATGATTGTGTCACATATGCTGCAATTTTCTCGAGAAAAAAAACTGTTCTCTTTCCTTGAGTCATAATCATAACTCTGAATCAAATAAAGAATAATAAAAATAGCTCCTGAAGCTTTGCCACGGCCGCTCAGAAATGACATTATTTTGTTGTTTTTGAAAAGCGAAGTAATTAATTTGGGATCTGTATGCAGCATAATTTGCCCTTTTGAGGGTCTCTAGTCTTTGTGTAACATTAACAAAAGGCTTTTGCAGCCTTATTTGGCGAGAGATATTTAATTGCTCCGTAATTACACTCATTTTGGGAAAAATAAGAATAATGAGTATTTTTCACGTACCCGCTTAACGAATTACTTTTTCTTTATAATGTTCGTATGATGTATTATTGTCATCATTATTTTAATGCGATGTGCAAGGTAAGTTTTCGCTTTTTTTATTCTTTAACGTAGGTGCAAATTTTTAAGTTGTGAAAACATTGTGTTCGATTTTTGCCAGTTTTAAGTATACAATAACTGGGCGAAGTATGAGAGAAAATACTTATACAGAATTATAGAAGATGAAGGTGAAAATGAAAAGTTGAAACCAATTCCCCTCTTCTAAATAAAAGTGCAAGAATATAAGTAACCTTTAAAAACCCTTCCGAAGATTTTATCTCTAAAACTAGTGGCGAAGTGAACAAAACACTAAATATTTATTCATGCCGATTTCTGCGTCAATGGTTTTTCTAAGAAGAAAAAATAAACACACAATAAATCTATAGAGGAACTATTTCAAGCCTTTTCACTGACACTAATACAAAATTTCGTCTTATTGGGTGTCATGAATATAAAAAGAGCTCTCTAGATGTTTAACAGAAACAATATATAATGAGCCTTCGTAAACATTGTCTCCCTACTTCTAGACTTTGTCTGGAGAACACCTGCGCAAGTTTATCCTCAATAAGGTTATTATACTAGTAATGGGCATTTCAAGTACGTCAGTGTCAGTTGCATTAAATGCTTTGAAGAATTGTGCCATATTATTTATTCATTATTGTTTTAATCTTCGTGCACAATAATTAATACACAAAATCATAAAAAGTATATCTTACTTTAAAAATACATTAATAAATTTTAACTTCCTCTATCTCCCGGATATAGATTTGCTTAATTTTGTGCAAATCTGCAAACTGCCACCCGTACGTTTTGCCGCGTAAGCATTTTCAAGACCATGAATAATAACAAAGAATGTTTAATGAAACATAATAATAGATTATGATTTAAAAATTTATGCATATTTTTTAACAAAATCGCTGATAAAAGTAAGACTTATCTCTTCAAACATTTGTTAGAGGTGTCAAGAAAGAAACTGTTCTGCACACCACTTAACAGAAACTCTTTTCTAGCTCAAACAACATCAAATAACTAAAAATGTTTCCTTTGTTTATTTGAAGAGTCTTAACTGATAAGCTATTGTTTTCATTTGTGTTTCCATTAGTATTCTAAAAGCTTGTTTCTCGTATGTTGAAGCAGGGGGTCCATTATGGTTAAATAACCCATAATGGTACTATTACATTATTGTTACAAATGTGAAGCAAGGAGACTATTAGATGCAGTTACAGGACAGGAGCGGATTTACCATATTGCAAAAATCTCAACTAGGATCGGTCCCCGTGACATAAGGGCCCCAGAAGGGATCTACTAAGGCACATGACTAATATGTTACGTCTAAGAGGCCCCCAAAATACATCCCCCCCCCACGAAAAAAAATACATACCCTGTAAATCTGATCCTGGTGACAATATTGAGAAGTTCCTTCAGCCTAAATCCTTTACTAGAAGCCAAAGAAACTGCAACTTATTATTTGGTTATTTTATGCCACAAAACTCATGTTATGATGTTATTTTTTTTTCATCAGGTAATGCCATCTTTCATATTGGTAATTTAACAAAGAGTACATCTAGACCTCTCCCAACATGGTTTGAGGAACATTTTGAGAAAGAGATGATCTTAAATCCAGCACCAATGTTATTTAGTTAAACTTAAATGCATCACAAACCAAATTTTGTCACAAATTTCACCTTCCTTAAAAGTATCCTATATTTTCATGAAGTTTTATAGCACAACACGTAACCCCTTTGTTACTATTCATTGATTTATTCAAATCGTTATGAGATTCAATGATAGCCCAACGCCTAAGTAAAAAATCACATGGTTGCCTTAAGTTTACTATAATTTTTATGGTTTCTATGGGCGTCCTTTATTTCATAATCCATTTTAGGCATTAATGTCTCCGAGACGTCAGTCATTTCAAATGTCATTGCAAGTCAGTGTTTCTGAGACAACATTCATTTCATGTGTCATTCTAGACTCCTTAACATCTCCAAGCCATTATTATATGTCAATGGGTTTAAGAAGAATTTTGTACTCCTTTCAAGTATTTCCAATATTTTGATAACCACCTATATATACACATATATTCAAGTCAAAAGAGTCATGGCCAATGCTCACTTAAAATTTCTTGTTCAGCCGAGCTTCTGTAGCTGTATACCTAGGGGCCATTCCATGAAAAGTGAAACCAATTGGTCAAAAATTCATATTGAAGTTATGTTGCTATGTTATACATCATTTTAAAGCTTAAGATGTATATTTTAAGAATCCTGCATTGGTTTTTTGGTGAGAGTTAGAATAATACTTGTTTTCTTAGTTAGAAGTACGATATTCACAAACTTTTAAAAATCAGAAAAAAGAACACATTTTCAAATGCATATTTCTCCTCGAAAAATAAAAACAAAAATAACTACTTGTAGCACAATTTTAACTACTAAGACGGTACTATAATAATATGCATTCATTAATTTCTTTTGAATTGATCTAAATGGTGTAATTGAAGTTTGAAAAAAAAAGTTTGATGTTACGTCTGTAACAAAAAAGAAGCAAAAGTTGTCATTACGTCCTGAAAAATCAAAATTAAAAAAAAACCTTAATGGTCCTTTTGGCAAATTCTTAGAGTAATTGCCCACCATAGTTAAAAATATCGCAACTGATTTAATTTTTAAATTAATGCTGTTACAGACGTAACATTTCGGACATAACAAATGGCTCTATGTTACGTCCGTAGCAAAAGTAAATTTCCCATTAAATAGGTAAAAAGCACAGGATGAGCAATACATGTATATAGCATAATATGGTACGAGTACTAAAGTTTCTGGTATTCTGATTTTGAAATTTTTAATTATGTCGGCATGTAATTGAAATTTATTTCTTAAGATTAATGAAATACACATATGGTATAACTGCTTATAATTTATACCTCAACTGGCATTTTTTTGCTACGTTACATGGAAAGGGAGCTGTGGATGGAGTTGGGGGTATGGTCAGGCACCAGGTGTGGCAGAGAGTAAGATCTAGAACAGCATTTGTCAACGACGCTCTTTCCTTTTTTCAGTGTGCAAACTCCATTGCAGAAAAAGTTAAAATTATTTATATGCCCCAGGAAAATGTTTTAAAGCTGACGCCAAAATTGGAAGAACGGTGGGCTAACATCGCGAATTTGCCAAAAGCCCGCGAAATGCATTGTTTTCGAACAGAATACGAAAATGCCGTTCGAATTTCGAGAACGTCGGACGAAAAAGGACACATTTTTTCATTCAAAAAAAATTATCAAAATTGACCAACTGTCACCAAGAAGGTTAAATTTTAGTTTGGTACTAGTATTCTGCTATATCATCCAACATTTTCAAATTTTTAAGTTCTCCTAAGACCAATCACTGATTCCAGGGAGGAATTTACTTTTTCCGATTTTTTTATGTAGCAGTCCCATTATGCATTAATTTTAAGAATACAAATAAATAAATTTGTGTGAAGGCCCTTCTAAACTTTTCTTGTGTCAATCTTTCTTGGAAATAATTGTCTTAAGATGCATTAATTCATTGTTCCATATTGACATATTGGCATATGCTCTCAACTCCCCCAGACTTACCCAAATTTTCTAAAACTGTTACAGTATAACTTAAAATATTCAAATGATGTGTTAATTAAAGCTACTGTATTGTTTTAGCACAAAAATCTTTGTTTATTCCTGCTTTAAAATACTGTTTTCTACTTTCAAATCAGAGATGTTACGTCTGTAACACCACTTTGTTTCGTCCGTAACAAGTTTATGAATTTTTTTCACAAATTCGGCAGTCAAAATCCACACAATCTTTATGGTTTTAGAAAGCTTGAAGTCCCTAGAATACGTATTAAAAAAAAAAAGTTCAAAATTTCCGTATAATTCAGAGGAATATTGTAAGTTGTATGACATAGTCGAGTTTTTGCTGTTTTGAGAATTACGTCTGTAACAGGCAGTTTTTAATTTCTTTATTTTTTTGTAATCAAGCAATCTGCAAGCAAATTTAATGTAGCATAAACATCATGAAGTTACACTACAGAAAAAAAAATTGAAGACTTTCATCAGTCCAAACCAGAATTATTAGTGTTCAAAGTCTGCGATTGTTACGTCTGTAACGATGGAATTGCCCCTAGGTAGTTTTATGACCATCTATAACACAAAAAACCATTTCTTTATTTCCTAATGTTCGTAAAAGGTATACTAAGCCTAGAGATTCCATACGTAATAACCTATTAGCGTAGGATTATTCTTGTTACTTGATTGAATGACTGCATATATTTTTCTAGCATTTGTATGTGGTGTTATATTAACGCATCATATATCTTTGCAGTACCACCAGTAATTCGTCAATAATGCATTCCTCCTTATCTTTCGCGTTTTACTCAATGTTTAACCCCTTAATATTTCTGTATACTTAATTTAACTGGATTTAACAAGTATAACTGTTCAAAAATACCTTTGTTAAGTACAATATATTTGTATCCTTAAATTTACTCCCCTAGAAAAGTATCCTTCTTCATAACTCCACTAGGTAAGTACACCTGTATGATTTTATTTACCGTTAAATGATACTAAAATACATTAAAAGGTGCACAAATAAATGGAGGGAAATTCCACCATTATGGACGTAACAGCCAAACTTTAAACATAATTGCTATTATTTGTAATCAAGGAATCTGCACCAAAATTTAGGATAGCATAAGTAATATCAATTCATACAAGAAAAACATACTTTAGATTTTTATCTAACCAAATTGTAATTACACCCAAGCCCGCTTAATGGAATAGCCAATTTTCTACGTAAAACTATTCTAATAATCGGGATATTCTGTTATCCGGAATCAAAATAGCACTCATCAGCCGTTTGGTACTTTGAAGTGTTAATGCATTAAGCGAGATATTCTTTTAACCGATATTCCTATAAGCAGACTCAACTGTGTGTTTCAAGTTTGATCGGGACGTCCGTAACGGTAGAATTGCCCTGGAATCAGCTCAAAAGTACCCTGAATGAATGTATTTTGTTCAAAAACTGTGCGGAAGTTCTAGATAAAAAGTAAATTCTTTCATCTTCAATTGCTAAGAACACAGAATAAAATCTCCTAAATCATAACAGCAGTATATCCCTCAAAGGCATAGAAGTAAAATTAAGCACCTTATGAAGAAGCGCCTCTTATCAGCAACATTTTTTCAAAGACACTGAACTAATCTTGTAAGAGCGTTACCACACAGCTAAGCTGACAGGAAAGACCCAACGTGCAGAGAGTATTGCAACACTATTCAAATATTCTGGGCCATACGCAGTCAGTGACCTCAAGTACCTTCGGAATAAAGATGGGAAAAAAAACCTCTTTTCACTTTCACCCCTCTTTTCAAAAGACTTTGAGCCCCGAGGCAAAGCTTCGACAAGTTTTGAGCAATCTGATTGAAAGCGGCTTTCATTTCTGCTAGCCAGGCACTTAAAATGCTTTTTTCTTGTTTTAAGTCGGCTTTCAGAGCCGCCGGCTCCGGAGTCATATAATATTACAGCTTTTCTGGACTCTGAAAAGCAAGAGGGTTTTATAACTTTCAGTTTTCTTTAAGAATGTAAGAAGAAGATTGAAAACTACGCCCTTCCGGCGAAAGCAGGATGGAATCATTCTTGGAAAAAAAAAAAAGTATCAGAAAATTTAGTAGCCGTATAAAAGGGGATAAAAAAGCGTGAAATTTACGATTCTAAGTGGCACAACAATGCGAAATAAGAATATGCTAAGCAACTATTTTAAAAGCCGGAGAAATAAAAATGGCGAAGAAAAAGTATAATATACAATAAATTCTGAACTTAAATTAGCATACGGAGAGGGACGTTGACGTAACTAATGTGCCTCTAAAGAACACTTCCGAATGCATAAAAGATTTTCCCTTTCCAAACGATCTTTGTGAAAAGTCAGAAAACATATTGAATATTTTCCTCAATGTCTCAAACAATGAAAGAAATAACAATAAAAACTCGAGTTTTACTGAAAAAACTTTTATCAGAAGTTTTTCTGGAATCAGTTTTTTTTATAAATATTGTAAGCTTAGTGTCATTTCGGACAGCTTTTGAAGTGTCATGGAATCTATTTATCAAAATGAATTTCTTGGGGGAAATTTGGACGGCTTAGTGATTTAGCATTTTTCAATTCAATTTTAGTTTGCTTATATCGAATTTCTAAGATCTATGCGAACTAATGTTGTTTTATACTGCTTAAAATGATGTTACTATTTCCCTTATTTTACTTAATTATTTTTTAGCAGTGGCTGAAACATGTGTTAGGAAAAAAAGCCTGTTTTTGAATAAATTATGATATTTATTTAAAAAAGTGTTCTTAATTTTTATTATAAATTCTAACATTTAGCTAGTTTTTGCATTTTAATTATATTGCATAAAGTTATAATGCTGGTAAAACTGGGCTGGACGTTTCATAGATGATATCTGTGTGGTTAAAAGAAGGCAAAACTTATTTTGTTACTGAAAAGTAATGTTTCCGCTATCAATTATGTGATGAAATCAAAATAGTAGTTCGTAAAGCTAATAATAAGGAAATTTAAACGTGGGATACATCACACAACTGTAAAGTGAGTGAGGTAAAATGGAGCAATCTAATTTAAGATTATATGAAAAATGACTAAATATACATAAAATAAAATTAAAAGAAACGTTTTTAAACACCAGTGTATAAGTACACCAAGTTTGCAACACCAAAGCAAAGTTATACATCAAAAAGGTTTATCAATTCTTCCCTTTCGAGTGTTCATTTTTTTCTGTCATAAAAAATGTAAGGGACTGGTGAGGGGCATAAAAAAACAAGTGTAAATGCCTGAAATTGGTAAATGCCTCGTGGAAGCGAAAAATTAATGAACACCTTACCAATGTCTATTATTTCTTAAACGTTTTTGCCCTAGCAACTCATACCTTCTATTATTATTACTACTACTGACCTTTTTTTACAACATATATTATTCACAACTGCAACCGTATACATAGTATTTCACTATAATTTATACTTTTATTTAATTTACTCTAATTTATACTTACGAGGGTAATTTTAGGCATTTTGGTCTTTACGCGCAATTTGATACCAATCCCTGATTTAACTTTACATTCTATTGAGATCCCCGCTTTTCATTCTGTATTCACTTCTTTCCAAACAGCAACTAAGTTTTATCAAGTGTAAATCTTGAACAATTTAAATACAAACAGTGGTAAAGCCATTTCCAAAAACTCACCACTCAAAATAAATCAAGCGAACGAAGCATCATTTATTCAACTGATAAATAAATTACATTCTGACACGAAAATATGTTTTCGCAATACTAAAACACAAACCTCCATTTAGCTCATCTCGAGAGTGGTAATTACCATCCTTCTTTGGCAAACCGAGTTGATTGGATAATAGACTGAAAGCGCTCATCAGAAATTAAAGCCAGATTTTGGGGCAGTGAGGGAAATGGTTTCGGAATATCAGACTCCGAAGCGGCCGGCTACTCCATCTATTCAAAATGTCAAGCACAGCCCCAACGTGCCGAAATTACTCTGTCAAGTGCTTGTCATTTCTCAACGGGACAGCAGCTGATTGCGATGGTAGAATATTTGTGGCTTTCCCCTTTTTCCGTTGCTTCTCATCGATTTTGAATTCTTGGAATGGACATGAAATTGTGAGGCATTACCACTTGTCAGTAAACCAGACTAACTGGTTGCTACAAATGCTTCTTGTGCTTGTAAAATTGTTTTGACGTCGTCGTTTTGCTCCATGAGCCACTAGCACGATCAGTCAATGTTTTATACTTATTTCATTCTATGTATTTATTTATCAGCTGTAAGTATCCAGAACGCGATGATACTGATGTGGTTTCATGACTTTTGACAGAGAACGTGTGTGAAAGTTTATGAAAATTATTATGTATTCAGCAGGAAGCATGTTTTTAACTTTTCTCAAGTAACATCAATTTTATTATATTAATGACTCAAACTAAGAGAATGATAAAGCACCCAAATTAAAAAATATAATAATAATATAACTTTCAAAACTAAAATGGAAGACAATTATGCAAGATATTGCTTAGTTTTATTTAAAATTGTGATTAATGCTGCAAAAATTGTCAATTTATAAAACATTAAATTTTAAATATTTTCATGTTAGTCTGATTTTATAAATTGTCTTTTTGAAATCGAAGAATAAAAATTAACAATAAAACCACTCAAGTTAAAAATTGAGTTGGTAGGAAATCACTCTCAAGTAAATGCATTGTTAGATCCTCTGCAGAGTAATAAAACTCAAGTATATATGTATTGGTGAGAGTTAATAATATCTCCCAAAGAAACAACTATCTAAAGCAGCGTCAATGTAGTGAAATGTCGAAGGTAAATTCTATAATCGCAGTTAAAAATAACTAAATTCAGATTTTCTGAAAAACATCTCTGTCTAAATAATTTCTAAAATCTCCAAATTCGTATTACAAGTTCGAATAAGCAGGGTTTGAATGATTTGTTCTTTGGAGTCGAGTTTTATATTTCCTGCAATGATCGTAAGATAACCTATAGATAAATACGAGCGAAGAAGAGTTTAAGAATATTTCAGCTTGCTTCCCCAAATTTTAAAATTTTGGTGTAGTGTTACATTAAATCAGCTTTAAAACTACATGCATGCCACATTCAATGTGTTTTGAAATGTAATGTAACATGGTAATTTGGGCATTGCATGCATTCATACCCACGCACGCATTCTGTGCGGATATGAGTACATGCAATGTATATCCACGATTTCAATACAAAATGAGTATTTTAATTTTCTACAAATTTTATTTCCATCTTAATAAAATTTCAACCTTTGCTATGATCATGTTCGAATAATGACGTCATTAGTTAGTGTCGATAGAAAATTGGCATATACGATCAGAGAACCATGACCATTGGAACTCTTCTGGTGAGAGAGGGTTAACCAATCGTTTTATTCTGAGGCTGATAAAATCATATTATAATTTGTTGCTGTGCAACTATGTTTCAAGCTAATAAACAAAGCAATAAATATTTTTATGACTGCTAACCTTGAGTACCTTTTAATAGCATCTGTACTTGAAGCAAATAACTTAAAACATATTTGCATGATTTCTAGAATATATTAATAGAAAATTGTTACTTTACAGTAAAAAATTACTGGACAAGTAGGGTATAAACTTAAGATAACAGAAGGAGATAAAGTCAATTTTTCTGAGAAAAACTGAGGTAAATATCGAAATATACAGTTAAATGTATTTATCTCACATGATTAATATATGGTTAATGTATGGAAAAACAATCATATTGTTTGGAAAGCAGTTGGGACAATAACATGTACGTTAATACCTTAACCTCAGTCAAAAATCTTTACCTGCTTAGTACAGAAGCTATAAATACCAGCACACAACGTTGTGAGCGACTTATATTACTTAGTTCAAGAATAAGAGAAAAATATAATATTAAAAAAAAGCCCTGTTTAAACTCATGGAAAAATTTATTTTGTTATCACAGTAACGACGGTACGTACTAGTTGCATACAAAAAATTAAATGAGAAGAAGAATAATGTTAGAATAATTTAAAAGCAAAACTCAAATCTTTAATGTATTCCGTGCTGAACATTAACTAACAGCTTAATGGTTTGATAATTATTTTTAACTAATAAATTACACATTTAAAAAAGTACTTTATAACTGCCTTGAAAATCCCACTCAAATAAACGATATTTTTAAAAGGCCAAGTACTGATCCAGTCGTTTGCTTTCAAAAAATAAGCTCATTGCAATTAGCAAATAGAGTGTTGCTTGTTCTTGATTCTTGCTCTAACATTTCGCTATCTTTATTTATTTCAAACCAACTAATTTATAATTAGTTTCAAATAAAATTGGGCAATATATAATTTCGAAAATAAAAAGTCTCTGGTGAAATCTGTCAGTTTAAAAATATTAAATCTAACTCTTACTTCTTATAAGGTGCAGGTTTCATATGTTTAATGTAATTACTAAAATTTGATTGAATCTTTATTCAATTATTTAACAGAATGATTAAACAGATGTTCGATATGTATTACTCATGTGGATTATAATGATTTGGAGATCGAAAATTACCATCAAGTAATGCATACTTGATGCGAATTTCAAAATTCAATTAGAATCATATCTGCATAATACTACAGGAATTACGTTCCAAGGTAACTTATCATTGTGATTACACGTAATATTAATACCCAATCGAAAATAGATAAGCAGCTGGGAGATTTGAAGTATAAGTAAATATGATAATTTCTGAAAGTCATAATGCACTCCACTGAAAAAAAATTTCATAAATCATTACTATTAAGTTTAGATATAAATAAACATTATTATGACTTCAATATTATTTTAATGACGCAGCCTTTAATAATCTAAGTTCCTCACTTCAACATTATGTTGGCTCAAAATTCAGTGCTTTCATATTCTTAAAACATTTTTATTGTATAATAGAATATACTAATTTAAGCCTTTAACGCTATTCTTGAACTGAGAGTATTGAAATCTCTGGAAATTATTCTAATCATTTGAATAAATGATGGTAGGAAATTCACAGTATTTTGGTAATGTGCTTCGGTGTTTAGAAGTTGGCGAAAAACCCATGCGTAATAATATAGTATTAACTTTAACTTAGCGAGATATTGCCTTTAGAAAATTAGCCTACTGCTTCCGCGGCAAAATTGCAGAATTGCCCTTTCTCTTTAATCTTCTTTTTTTTTTCGTTCAAAAAGTATTTAGCTTTAAAATCCTAGCTTAGTTTTATCGATGTGAACTGTTTAAAATAATTTCTTAGTGAGGAATATTTCTGTTTAACTTTATTATTTTCCAAAAGCACAATGGCCTTTATTTTTCTCTAAAAAAGTGATATTTTGGTAATAGCTTGACCCTATAGCGTGTCTGAAAAATTATCATAATGCTTATTTCGGGAAATTGCAGAATATTGTCTTGATTTCTTTATTTTAAGAAAGTGTTTAGATTTAAAATTCCTTATTTAATTATATTAAAATGAAAATATTATATAATTTCCTTGCGGAGACATATTTTAAAAAACTATATTAACTACAGAAGGCAAAATTAGCTTCTTTCTTTTTTCCTTTTCTTTTGTCTCTCAAGAATAATGAGTAATTTTCTGGCAATAACTTAAACTTATCGTTCGTCATTGGAAAATTATCATAATGATTTTGTGGGGAAATTGCAGAATTATCTCTCTCTTTCTCTTTCTTTATTTTAATTTATTTTCCTTAAAAAAATAGTTATAAACCCCTAGGTTAATTCCAATGCAATGAATAATAAGCTAAATTCCTTGCGGATAAATATTTCTTCTAAACTTTGTTTCAATTTCAGACGGAGAATGGGCTGCTTTCCTTTTTACTTTTCCTTCTTTTTCTTGTGTTTACTGTAAAAGCTACATTATGTGCAGCAATTAAAACAACCAGGAATTTTGGTTTATTATAACAATGTATTTTTGCCTCAACATCAACTATATTTTAAAATACTTCATGCTAATCTCAAAAATTGTTCTTAAGCTTTTCAGTTGAAGTATAAAAATACGGAATAATTTTCGCTTCTTAAGTCTGTAACTTCCCAATCTTTAAAGCATTGATAATTTCTTAGTCTTAGCTTATCAAGATTTCACTTTTACTTAAAACATAGCATCGTAACCAAGTACAACAATATGTGCACTGGTTATTTAAGTACACTTGCAATGACTCGTATGTGCCTATAATTTTGTTTCCATGCAAAATACAAGTTTGACATTAACTGAAACTTTCATTGTCAGAATGTATGGTTATAAATCAAACGGTTAAAATTGATATAAATCCATTTTATTATTTTAAATTTAATTTTCATACCTTCTGATAAAAAGCTACAAAAAACGTATGATTTTAAATATAACATTTTATTGTACATCAATATCAAAAATGCTGCATTTTTAAAAAAATCAATATGGTCTGAAAATAAATAAGAAAAACATTTGCCTAACAATATTTATGTCTTCAGCAAAAACTGCTAAGGACGACTTTATTTCAAAACTCTTTTAAAAGTAAATAGTTATTTGAATGAAAATATTAACTTCTTGTTTTATTATGCTTAAATTTTGATAAAGTAATACTAAAACTTTTTCTCTTCAATTTTTTTTTCCTTCATTATGAAAAGCTATTTTACTGGGGATAATAAATTTTATTATTTTTAATCTAGAGATCCGTGAATACTAATTAAGATTTCAGGAAGATTAGAAGCCAGAAATTGTCATTGAAAATATTACTGTATACTTAAAACTTGACGAAGATTTCGGGATCTTAATTTTCTAAATCATAACATTAACTAGATGCATAAATAACTTGTAATGCCATTTTCAAAATGTAGCTTTCCTGTAACATAACCTTTATATGGCTCAGAATTTCAGCTCTCGAGCTTAATCTGTTCATTCAAGATGTCAACTCCTCGCTTGACTTGCAGAGATTACTCTGTCTAGAACTCATCACTCGTTGTGCAACGGCCACTGATTCCAGCCCTGGCGAATTTCCCGTTGCCAACACGCAGGAGTAATGTTCAAGATTGATTTAACGTCGTAATCGTGTACGTTCCAGCATGATGAATTAGAGCTTCATGCTGCCTTGCCATAAACAATAACGGATGGAATAAAACCAAGACATATAAAACCCACGCTGTTTATGATGCGTTTACGATTCATCGTAATTTAATTCAAAGATTCCGTTTTGTTGCTGCATGAGCAAACATTGATGCAATGTAAATTCCGAAGTTTTTTTATTGGTTCTCTTGTGCTTCTTCGTCACTTTATCGGTGTCAGACAATTCATCTCCGTACTTTTAATAATCTATTTATGTAGCTTTATATTAAGTTATTGGTGTTGACTGAAAGTTTTTTTTGTGGTGTTTTGACTGTAAAAATCTGTATACTTTCAATATTATATTTTAAAATTTTGCTTATCCGTGAAAAGTGTTATAATGTCAATTTTTCTCTTTAAAAGAGCTAGCTCAAAAAAAAAAAAAAAGAATTTATCAAATACTCATCAAACTGTAAGAGTTCGTTTTTTATTCATTGTTACATCAAATGCAACAGTGTTATGAGCAGATAAAAATCTTTTTGATAAAGATGTGATGTGTAGACAAAATGGCAAACTAAACGCCATTGTTTTTAAATAAACATTAAATGCGTAAATAAAGTAATAGTAGATAATTTTAATTCCAGAAACGGTTATTCCTTTCCTCACATACTTGTTAGCATATTGTTGTTACATTTCTCTGGAACTTTATACTGAAAAAGTAAAACAGATAATTTTATTCGAGGCTGTTAAGTTTTTAAAATATGTTTTCAACGTGCAAAGTTGAGATAAAAGAAAAAAATCGAACAGGAACCATTATGAACACATATGAAACAAAATTAATGTTGATTAGCAGCAGAGGAGTAGAACCGTTGCGTTCTGGATGTTCATATTTTTTCTCGATAATGAAACCCATTATTTAAAAATAAACTTTCAGTAAAAAGGTCAGTTCGGCACAAAATAATTTTGAACTAGAGTTTATATGAAATGCTCGAGTCTATTAATTATTTCCATTGAATTCATTAGAAAACACTATTTATTCAAAACCATATCTGATATCATTTATCTTACAATGTACTTTCAAGTTCACATAAATTAATACATTTTAAATCCCACTTTTATCTCAATAAATATAACAAAAAACTAATTTCCACTACAAAATCAAAAGCTGGTTTCTTCGTTTATAATTCATTCTACAAGTGCGTCATTTAATGAATATATGAACTCAATTTCTCACAAGCCACTGCTGATTAAATCAAGTTCACAAAATAAAAAAAGTAATTAAATAAAAATCAAAAGCATTTATAATCGAAATCATCATTCCTAAAAGTTGAAAATATGAGTTTGCCGCCAGATTCCAATTTGATTTAATGCAAGAAAACCTTTCAAAACAGAATTCTTGCAGATAGAGATTTAATTATCTTGTTACACACATCATCTTTCCAGAAATATCGAAACACTCAGTAATGCTGTATTAAATCAATAAATTTCATTTCAAATGAGACAACACGCAAATTGCATTCAAAAAGCCAAATTAATACATAGTTTAAATCTTGATAATAACAAGGAATTTTCAAAAATCAATTTCAATACAGGATTTGATTGCATTATATTCTAATAAGCCTTAGTTCTCCCAAAGGGAGAACACAGACAGTCTCAAATTAGATTTTGTGCCGCGCTAACTTAATGCAGTTCGAATAAATTGCATTTGGAAAGAGGTACAATGGATTAGCTGTATTCCTGTAGGTATTTCCTTCGTCGTCATGTTGGAAAAAGAAGATATTTCGAAAATTTTTCTTCAAAACGAAAATAGCATATTGATGCTGCCTTGTTAATACATTTTGTATTTTATCCTGCTTAGTTAGATTTCAATTTGTTTGCTTTTCAAAGTAGTTTTTGTCTAACATAATAAGGTTTTTATCTACAAGCCATGCAGGAAACAAACCACACGTAGAAATTTTTCCGTACTAAGCAAATAAGACTAATTACGCTTAATTGTCTAATAACTCAATAAAGAAGGGTACTTTCGCAATTGTACTAATTCAATTATAATCATTACCCTACAGAGAAATTGGACTTATCCTCACTAGAATAAAAGAAATTATCTTATGCCTAGAATGTAACGCGTTATTAGTATATCTGCTTGATATTGTATTTCGGAATAATATCAGCTCTGGAAATTATCGTCATGGATATTTTACGCATTCTCACTAGCTTTAATGGTTTTTGTCTCCAATTAAGCTTTAGTCAAATTAAGCTGTAGCTCAATTGGTCTTGTATCTATTTTCCTATTAGATAGTGTTGTAATAAACTTTTCGACATTGATTTTAAGTTTTGAAAATCTTCTTTTTTAAACTGTAATGAGATTTAAAATAATGTACGTTTATACTAGCCACAACATAGTGATGATGTCCTCATTGTGTAGTGACATCAAGAAGCCAATGAGAATCGTCGATTAACGTCAATCATCACCATTCGACGGAATTGATACGTATATACATTCATAGATACGTTCGTAATTTTATAGCATTGGTTTGGACATGTGGAGTTAAATTTTGCTCCGATGCTTCTGAATGAATCACATGCGCAATTTGGTAAGTGCGTGTCTCTTCTCTTTTTTTTAATAGTTACACACATCACGTCTAGAGTGGCTTTAACTGTTCTGCAACAAATGCTGAAATACTTCACGATGCTACAAACTGTCGAAAATAAAATTTCGTTAGGTGTACATTCACTGGTAATTCTACCCTATATAAGGTGCCCGAATTAAGTGTTTTAGAGTTATAGGAGGGGTAGGGTGCATCCTAATGACTCGAAATCACACAGCAATAAAAGTCGAAAATAATTTCAAAACGGGGAGAAAATTTGATTATGCCGAACGTATTACTTACCGTTCGGTACTCTTTGCGGCCAAAGATGTGAGGTGTGCATTGTAGTCAGTGAAAAAAATCAGCCCTTGCACCTTTTGCTTTTGTAATAATTAAAAATATTTTTCACTTTCGGTCTCTTTTCTTTAATGTGCTTCCATGTATCACGGCTTTAGAAAAACACCCCTCCCCTTGCAATATGATTTTGAGCAGTCAAGATGCACCCCTACCCCACCTAGAAGCTCCTTAACTGGAATACCCTTTATAATGAACAAAAATCGTACAGAAGGATTCTTCTATTCGGGGCAACAATAAATGTTTGTTTATTCTTGATCACGCGTGACACACATTGCATCCAAAGTCAAACATTTTCTCTTCGTCTATCCCTATTTTTGATTTCCATCATGCTCATTAATCATCGTAAGCATACCCAGTTTCTGGCGGAAGTACCATCCTCTGCAGCTCGAAAAATCGGAGCTATCTCAATACCGCAAATATCGATCTCAATTTCGGGAGACACTCAAAAGTTTCGCCGCTTTCTGTTTATGACATCGCGAAATGATGAAACGGAGAAAGTTTTAAAGATATTCCACCAGGAAGTTGTTCTAAGGCCGCTGAACTTGGAAAGGCTACCGGAGGCAAGTAGTTAGTATGCGAAGCAGATCATCAACAAACCTTTCTAATTTCAGCAGGCTCCTGAAAGAGTATCAAGCTATCAGGACTATGTTGATTTATTGCCAAGAAAGAAGCCTCCAGTTCAGAAAAGTCATTCTTATATAAATATATTTGTTTCTCGAAATTAATGCAGCAGAGAATCGATGAAATATCATTCATTGCAAAGACTAAAAGCTAAAAGTGTCAATATTATTTGAATAATTTTGTGTTTTAAAACGTAATGCTACAAGCAATCGATATAGAGAAACGTTCGATGAAAATATTTGCTACTGATGTGATTATTCTTACACATTTTTTGTTAAAGTACTCAAAATATTGGATTGTAAAAAAAAACTTGTCCATCTGGCAAGCTTGGCTAGCAATCAAATTAAAATCAAACAAAAACATCTTTTTTTTCTCTTGATACGGAAGAGGAGCGAGAAAAAGTCAACTTTCCTTTATCCCCATCATCATTTAATGGCTTGAACTAAATTTAAGTTATTTAATTTCTTTTATAAACCGATATGAATTAGTAATTCTAATTACCTTTAAATTAGTGCGTGGTAATAAGAAGAGAAAATTGATACAAAGCCTGATGCTAAGTAAAAACCAATAATGCAATAAAGTTCCCACATTTATTTTAAAAACAAACACAGCTGAACGTTTAAAGCATTTAATTATTTTAAGATTGTTTAAGTAAAGATATGTTAGTATAGTTGGCGCAAATGTGCACTATTAAGACCACTAATAAGTGCTTTTTAAATGTTGTATCAGTTTCATTATTAAGTCTATATAAAGAAAAAAATATTGTGCTCTTCTTATTTGATGTCGTTTCTTTTTTTCTGTTGAAACACTCTAATCGAAGGGGCAAGTGGATAAAGATGATATGTGACAATTTTTGAAACTTATTTTTTACCTTGGATGAAGGTGATAAGTTCATCAGTATCATGTTCCCTTTGTCACAGAAATAGTTGGAAACTAAGAATATGTCCCCGTTTTTCCCGTTGAGAAAAATCCATTAAAATAACACAACATATTTTTTGAAAGCTTTTTCTAGAAATTTTTAAAAATGTCATACATTACCTTTTTACACTTGCCCCTTTAACTGTTTTAAATTGTTTTATACAAAAATGTACTAATAAGTTGGAACTCCAGTTAATAGCCATGTTATGTGCTAAACTTTATACTACCAGCATTGTTCGGATAATTAGTTCCTGAAAATCTTTTAGGAAAATAAAAACCCTGTGAATGAAAGGATAGTTCCTTCAATTTTAATATAAAAGTTCAGAGGGCACCTTTACTTCAAAAATGCTTCGCTGTGTACCAAACGTGTATAGAAGCATGAAAACTAAAATTTCTCTGTTCCCATAACTTTCAAAGGTATCAAATATTTGTATCTCTTGTACAAGTGCATTAAAAAGCAACTTTTCTATGACAAAAGTGTGTAAATTGTTTAATGAAAATGAAAAAAAGATAAAAAAAATCCTTAACAGGTAAAACAGATGACCCATTAAGTTATTTCAAAGTACAACACATGGTTATAAATTGTTATTAAAAATGCTTTTCTTAAAAATATATACTGTCAAGCCCGTTTAATTAAATAGCCATTTTGCCGCGAAGTAATATTTTAATAAGCAAGGTGTTCAATTATCCGGGATCAAAATAATAGATTATAATGGTTCTGTCATTAATACATTACAAAATGTATAATATTAAGCAGTGCATTCATTTAACTGACACTCTAAAAAGTGGGCTCTACTTAACATATACGGGTACGTTATTTTGATTAAAAAACTTGATTCTACATCCTATAGTCTCCTATTTCCCTTTTACAAGTCCGCTTAACACATAAAGCAGGGCGAACATTGTTGTCCATACATAATTGCAATCAGATGCTCACAATAAACCTTGCCTCAATTATGAAGTTGTCACATTTTAATACAAATAATTATGCAATCAGAACCGAGTCCAATATATTGCAACTAACCCTTCCTTGTCGTATGCATTTAACTGGCGGCCTTCAGCAGCATGGAGTTCATGGGCAATTATTTATGCAATTTGCTCCAGGGTCCTCTGTGTCGAGTTACCAAATAGAAGCTGGACGGGATAAGGCAGAGGCAGACGCGCTGCCAATTTGCCTGGTAACATCGTGTTAAAATGATGGATACGTGATTTCCTGCCTAATGATGGTCGCCGGACACTTTGGTATGCATCTTTAATGAGGACCGGGCCCTCGTTCTCCGGTTCTGGATGACGGATTGGATGCTGCAGTAAAACGTGTTTGTTAGCTACAGATGTTGATTTCTGCAGTAAAGAGGTTGAGAAAGCTAAATGGGCCATCGCGAAAACTCGTATAATAAGATATGAATTCCAGAATGGTTTGATGGCAAAGGGGATGAGATACATTGCGATGAAATGGTAATTATTTATGTGATTGGCATGCGTAGTTCTTCTAATAAATATTGGTTAAATAGCGTTAAGTCAAAATGGTTCATCTTTGCCGTAAAATATTGTAAATATAGTCAGAAAAGCGATAGATTTTACTTAGCACGGTACTTAATTTAAATATTACCTGGAAAATGCATGTCAAAAATATCAGTTAATTGAAATAATTTTTAAATATGCACTTAGTAAATTTCTTGATATAAATTAAAAACTACTTAATCAAACGTTTATCACATTTTAATTCAGAAACTCATTACCTTTTAAAGCTATATAAAGTATAATTTGACACATTGCATTGAACTGAAAACGTGGTGAAACAAATGACTACATTGTTTAATAATATATATCAATTCATTGCATTTCCGTTAAAGAAATGAACTGTCAGGTGGCCAGATGCACTTTTAATCAATGTAGATTTCTTCTCTATACATATGTTGTTGAAGAAAAAATATTGGCAGTTAAGTTGCAGCACAAAAGCCAAGTGTGGCAAAGAGGCGTCAAAAACGCTTCCTTGTCATGGTGTCACATTAAACGTCACACACCCCTTTCAAAGCCTTCGAAACTTTTAGCTGCTTTCACTGAACATAAAAACCCGTGGAAATAGATAGGATAAAATGAAAGTAATAAAATTCAACACAATTTGAAACAAGTATTTGCATTTAAATAAACAAACTATTAATCATGGCTCATTGTTAATCGTAGTCATTGATATTTATTGTAAAAAGAAAAAAATCTGATAACCGGTAAATATTTGCCTGCATTGCACTTAATTTCTTAATTAACGTATTTCCCTATAAGAGATACGTCTGCGTTATGAGTCTCTAAGTTTTCAAAAAAACAGTTATATATGCATTCTAATAAAATAATCAAATGAAATGTTTCACTTTGTAAAATGATTCCAGGTTTACATTTATTTTCGCGTAGATGCACAAATTTTAAGAACGAAAATGTTAATAAGAATAAAGACCTTTCTTATTCTGAACAAATATAGTTCGGAAAACTAATTTATCGAGGAATATTTAGAGACCGCATTCACAGTCCGTGTTGCGAAACGAAATTTCATTAAATTCAGAATCCAATTTCAAAGCACGCATTTGCATTAGAAGATGCATGCATTATCAGAAATAGCGCAATTAAATCTTATCTTGAAATCTGTTTTAAACTTTTCCGTCGATATCAGGACTTATACAGCTTAATTTCTGACTGTGGTTTGCTTATAGATTCTTTCTTAATTACACTGGTTTAATCAGCTCCAGTATCTGACAGAACAGTTTTGATTTTTAAATGCTAGTTCTTCTGTGACATTGTCCCTCAGATAAATGTTGCTTTAGCTTATTATTTGATATATATTAATTCAAATGCAAACAAATTACTTTTCATTTGAAAATGCATCTTAAATGTAGACCTTGTGTAAATTTTGATTCAGTATATTTAAATATACTGAATCAAAATTTATTAAAACGGCACAACTGAATTATTTTCCTTCTTATTTTTACATGTCTATTACTTGCCAATAAAAATGAGAAAAGTGTTGTATTTATTTAAAAGTTTTAGGCTAAGTACCGACTTTTTTCAACTGATTGTGTTAATAATTTACAACTGATTTACTGATACATTAAGTTTATGCTTTTAAAGTCATTTACTTTACTTTTAAAGTTACATTACTTCTAACACCATCAATTTAATTCAAAAATCTGCTTCTGTTTTGCATGTTTTTAATGAATCGTAATTAATTAGTTGTAATGAACTAATTGCAATTTCTGCAAGATGTATCGTATTTCGTGTATTAGTAAAGTAGCTTAATCACACATATTGTTAAGTTAAAAAAAATCAAATTGGCAATCATAATTTCATCTTAAAAGGAACTGACTTGTTAAAATGAATACGTAAAAAAGATGAAATTTAATACAGAAATCTAAAATCCCACTCGAATGGTGTATAATTTAATTGGTTATACTCTTTTATTTAAAGTAACAAAAAATAAATTTCTCTAAGAAATTAAACTTTATCAACGTTGATATGATAGGGAATAGAAAAAAAAATATTTCAAAATATAATTTAATTCCGCTCTTTTTGATAATGCATGCGTTTTATAACGCAATTTTTCTTATATTTTTGCTGAAATCTGTCGGTATAAAGTACTGCATTTTAGACGAGCATGGAATAAACCGTTGACTTTTCAGTGACTGCCCATATGCGTTGAATCACTGCCCGTTATCTATGCATTCCCGCATCAAATATCGGAAAGTAGAAAGAGAGTACAGAGCTAGTGTATGTTCGCATTGATCAACTATTTTTAATGTATTCATTACGCAAGCTGTTATCTTTTCGGTGCTTGCAACCGTTCTGCTAACATTTGAAATGATTTCGTAGTTATTTTGACAAAAGTCTAATGATTGCTGATTTTATCTATATAACTGAAACACAGTGTGTTTGTATACGTTTGTGTGTATTTCTCGTCCGGCAGACAGATTTCCACGTCCAGAAGTATAAAATGTCGGTTTGGTCAATCTCTGACGCATGTTTTCAAAATATTGAAATTTATAAATTTGCGAATTTTGAAGAAATGTTACACCATTTTGATTTTTGAAGCATATCTCCGTGAAACTTACACAAGAACTCTTTCCAAAGTTCGTTGAATAAATGAAACATATTTCAAGTAGTTTTCCAACCAATATTTCAATAACGGCTCTACTTGACAACATAACAAACTTAAGAATTCGGTTTGAGTAGTTGACAAACATTAAAAATGAAGTATTTGCGAGTTTTAATAAGCCTTTTTCTTAGTCGCAGTGTTATTTTATTTTCCTAAAAATGGTTGTCCTAAAACGTTATGTATTTACTTTATTGTCCCCATTATAACTTGTTCCCATCGCACCCTCATTCTTAAGAGAGGTGTAATCTTAGAAAGAGTTGATGCTTTTTACGTTAAAAATAATCATTGAACATCGGTTTAGATTGTATTGGAAGCAATGCAGTGGGAATACTTTATAGTTCATTGATTTATTTATTTCTTTATATTTTACTATTTATTTATCTTTATAATTATTATTACTATTTTTAATTTTCTCAAATGCTGTTGTGCAATACGTAGGAACAAAAATATTTCGCCTTCTACTTTTCCAACTGGAAATAAAGTTTTTCTCTTAAACAGAACACGGTTTTTAACCAGTTGTTTAGTTACTAGGCAGTTGTAATATTTTTAACGATAACTAACATTTTTATCTCATAGAAATCGTAGGTACACTTTTTTTATTAATCATTAGAAAAAAAAATTGAGTAAACTTAATAAAATTGCATAGGGGCTACAGTTTGGTGATGATTAAATTAATTCCAATAAGCTGAGGCTTAAAATACTTCACTTGTTGCAACAAGACTGAAGAAGGCTAGTTTGCCTTTCCAATAACGCATATTGTCGCTTTTGAAACATCGGAAGTTTTCCCCCTTTCAATTAGAACATAAAAGAGTTCCTTCAAGGCGGAGCGTCTTTTTATTGGACAAAGACTATACTTAGTCCTATACTTGCTAATGGTTGTGCTTTGCATCTGTTTTAAAAATAGTGGGATACTGTTTGTTATTTTTAGTTAATGCGTATTTTACTCGCACTCAAAAATATGGGGTACACTATATCAAAAGGTAGAAGAATTTCTCGGTAATATTTGATCCGTACATTTTCTCCTTCAAAGGTTAACAAAGTTAAAAAGCATTAATCACTGTTTTTTATGATTTTTTTACGAGAGAGATTGTTTTACTTTTAGTAACGAAAATTTTGAATGCAAAAAAAAAGCTTGAATTCAAATTTTTCGAACATGATTGCAATTTTCGAACAAATCACTACGAATCTAATCAATAGTATATGCATGCAAAGCAAGGACTTGCTGCTGCTTACATTATATGATGCATTTTTTATATAAGTTCATTTTTAAACACTTTGGACACTTCGCAGTATTAAAATGGTATCTACTTCTTGCTTGGCAATGTTAAAATCGTATCTACTTTTCGCTTGGCAATGTTAAAATGGTGTCATCAGCTACGCCATATGCCGTGCATATCGTTAAGACAGTACTTTACATGAAACTGCGAATTGCTGTCGCGTTGTATCGTCTCATTATACAATCTTTCTTGTTTTTGCCCGGTCATAACGGCATAATGATCGTTTGCGACAAAATGGGAAAATATTTTTTTCTCGTTGAAAGACAATTTCTGACATCGTCTCAAGAATGCCATGCATACTTTCATCTTGCAAATAGCCACGGCAGTTGCTGCATCGTTTGTATCTTTCTTTAAGAAATATTTTAAGGAATTCCTATTTGTGTACATTTTTGCGAGATACTTTTGAGCTCCATTCTGTTTCGAATGAAAAAAAAAATAATTGGCAGGGAAGCTCAAAGTTTTTGAAAACACTTCGTAACTGTTTTTGCATTTAAGTAAAACGAAACAGTTAGTTTTTGCGCTGAATAGAAATATCAGTATATTTTCTTAAAAATAAGGAGTTTTTTTTTCCTTCCATGTTTAAACTTTTATTTATATATTTTCTATATGAATCTCCTTTTAAAAAATCTAATTCTGACATAGTTCAATTTTAAAAGTAACTATACTTTAAACTTTTCAACGCAAAAGTATCCATTTAACATGTAGTTAAGATAATTTCCCCTGTTGTCCGCAGGTAAAAATTTTGCATTTATACAATAATAACTACATCGGATATCAGTTTAAAGTTATATTACTTAATTATTTCTTTTTTTAGGGCTGCGTATGTCGTGTATTAAAAACAAGTAAAAGTTCAATATGTACTGTTTTCCAGATTCCTTAATGAAAGCTAACAAATGAAAAATAATTTTTGTTACTGTTCAATTCAGTAAAGAACATATGCATGTTTTTTTTTTTCTTGTAACCATTTTATGTACAGCAAATGGAGCACGAAAAAGCAAGCGGTTGAAATGCGGTTGAGCAATGAAAAATTTGAAGATGCAAATAACAGTTGAAAAAATAATATGCTTTATGCTAAACAAATGTCCGGCTGCTGCCGTCCTCAAATAAATGTCTTTTTTGGGGGTTAGTCTAATTTGCACTTCCTTTATAAAATTTTTAATCAGGGTATTTTACAGTGTACCTGCATGAAAATACGTTTAAATCACAGCTTATTAGGTTTTTCTAGACTGCCTTTACTATGACTGGGTAACCTGTAAAAAATCGGCTGAACGCATGGAACTTGCCTTCTGCAACCCAAGTACCACGCTTAGTAATAGCAGCGTATAGTACAGCTTTACGACCCTTTAAAGCGATTGGCCAGCAACTAATAGGCACGTGATCTTGTTAAGGTCCGATTGTGTATCTTTTATTTTTTGTGACGTATTTCACCCCTTGAAAATGATATTAATCTGAGGTTTTTCTCTTCTTTACCTTAAGCTTTAAGCTTCATTATAATAGAATCCAGTTCTTGTCGATTATTTTTAGAAAAACACACAAAAATCATATAATATGTTTTTCTTACACAAACAATGATAATCAAATGCATAATCACTTATTTACTTTGTTTATCAAAGGCTCAGATGATCCTGTAATTCAGTCACTCATAGAAATTCATGACTTTGTAATGGATAGAAGAGTCAAGATCTTAAATTGTCAATTCAGACCCACTTAACTCACTAATCGCGATATCAGAAACAATCTTACATACTCCTAACTTTTTTCAGTAAATTGTAGCATGACAAAGTGCTTCTTTATCCACGCTCTAGCAAGCATGTTCAGCCATGTCTGATGTCTTTCTCGCATCTTGCGGATTTTTTTCTTCCCTCCATCCTCTGGGCAATAAAACTGAAATAATTTCCGAAAGAAACGCACATAACAAGTGGGACGAAATAAAAGATTGTACCGTAATGGTTACCATCATTTTTTACGTCACCTTTCCGTCCATATTTCTTCCGACGGTTTCCTGGGGAATCACGTACTGCGATTGTAGAAATAATGGTGTAAGTCATATGTTAAATGTCCTTTATCGCGTTTTCAATTGCTCCCGAACCATTAATATAAAACGCAGTTATTTAAAATTTAATGACTAAAATAACGTATCAAAATACAGATTTCTATAAATATGTGCTTCAAATAATAAACTTTTGTTTTTACAGTATAATACTATACTTTTTCTTTCTTTCTTTCTTTTTTTTTTTTTTTTTTTTTTTTTGTTGTTTTATGGCAGCAGAGAGTGATGGGAAATTATTGTAAACACAATAGCGAAAGTGGTGAATATCAGTAAAACACGATTTTTTTACGTTAGCCACACAGCAAAAAATGAACTTGTTTTTTACAGTATAATACTGGCAGTAGAGGTTCCAGTTTAAAACTGTAAAATGCACAGTAATAAAATGTAGAATTAGCATTAATATTTGTATTAACGCTAATTTTACAGTTTTTTACTGTGCAGCATTTTAGTTTTAAACTTTAACCTGTGCTGCCAGTATTATACTGTAAAAGTCAAGTTCATTTTTTGTAGTATGGCTAACGTAAGAACTTCATGTTTCATTGACATTCACCACTTTTGCTATTGTGTTTACAATAATTTTCTAATACTTATTTCACATTTAGGTTACAGTAAGCTTTATTTATCATCCTCTCGTTGCTTTATTTGCACAAACTGTGAATACGTTGTAACTTCTATTACGTAAGTTTAATGTACACGCTATGTTTTACACACTATCTGTTATTGCTTCATAATTCAAAAGTCATAATGGGTATAATATATATTAACTACATTTTTCAATTGATATTTTATGAATGTAGGGGAAAATAGTAAGAATTTATGAATAGTCAAGGCATTTTGAATAAAATAAATTTAATAAATTAAAATTTTTTTAGTTTCATCTTTAACTTTACTAATCAACACAACAAATCATACACTAACTGCACTTTAAACAGAACCAAAGCATTAATTTTATTTTAACAAATACTTCAACTGCATAAAATCATTTGACTCGAACTTGGAGTTCTTTCTTCCAAAGAAAACAAACTTCTCACACTTAGATCTCATGAAAACTAACCCAAACTTTTCTAGTCTTCTGAGATCCTCTCCTGGAGACAGTTGTTATTGGAACGTTGCTGTTACCCCCAAAGGTAATGAACTCCCCTTTCAAAAGCTTTCCTCTTTTCGTTTTTTTTCTCCTTTTCCGACCATTTATTTCCCCTGGACTTGTCTATTCTCTTGTGAACGGAACATAGTCTTTGACATTTGTCCAGAAGTGTGACTAACGGTCAGTGTTATTTAATCCTGTTTTTATGTCCTGCCGTTGAAGTAATATATTTTCTTTATGCGTATGGATGTAAATATTATTACGTAGTTTCGGTACTGGATCTTACCAAATTTGATAGAAGATTCTGACTTCGACATATACTTCGCTGCGAAAATAACTAATATATAGCTGCTAACGCAGGAAGAGGCATCTTTCCAAGGGTAAAATATCGCACCCCTTTCCTATCAAAAAAAAAACTACCAAGACTAGCAAAAACGTGAACTCCGTCCTCTATAGAAAAAATCAAACCCGGGACACTCCGGTTACGAGTCGAACGCCTTACCGATCGGGCTACCACGTCCCCCTCACTGATGGCTAAAATCTGAAACTGCTTCTTCATAAACTAAATGGGAACTCGTAAAATTCGCAATAATTCAACATAATTGTTCCTGTGATTAATCAGTAAAATATTTTAAGATCTTACCCCTCCCCTCCTGTCCTCCCTAGTTCGTTGAATACCGATGCAGAAAAAAACTTTACAGAGATTAGTAGTACATATATACTGTCAATTTTCAATTATGTTTTACGGGAATCTCGCTAAATATCGCTAAACTGAAGTTTGGCAGCATATCACTTTCCGCCCCAAATGTTTCAGTAATTTGATGGCACAGTAAAAAGTCAAGTTGATGACAAAAATAACTGTCAATAAGTTTTAGCGATAGATCATTAAGTGGTCTTTGATGTGTGATTTTTCACTTTTAGTTAAAATTAAAAATTAATTTGGGTCAAAAAATCATGAAAAGTACTTTTAAAAAATTCGATTACAATCAAACAAAACAGTACTCGTTTCAGAACCTTCATTTGAATTTTAAACTCTCTACACTGCAAAAAATCAGCTGTTGTTCTTACAGTATAATATTGGCAGCAGAGGCTTCAGTTTAAAACTGTAAAATGCACAGTAATAAACTGTAAAAATAGCACTTTTACAGCTTACTACTATAAAAATATCATTTTAATTTATTGCTATAAAATAACTACAAAATTAGCTGTATTATACTGTAAAAAAATCTATTTTTTACAGGTACGAAACAATATTTTTGAGTAATGCGAGATACATATGGATTAAAAGGCATGTTTAAGTTGAAATGTGAGAGAATATTATATTTATTCATTTATTTTTTGAATTTAATTATTTTCGGAAAACAATGCTTCCTTTAGTTTGCAAGAAGTAAAAAATGAATTTCATTGGGATTGCTAATGAATATTACGTAATCAATCAAAATGTTAGACTTTTTTATTTCTAGCAATGAAAAGTTTGATTTTTCAACACCTATCGGAATTTTCAATACATCATTGTCATGAAAAAATATTTTCCGATTTATTTATTGCATTTCTTTTCTTTTCTCCAATGCTTCATTCAACACTGTAAATAATGCTCCTTAAGTTCGAAGCTTGGCAAATGGCGAAGTGGTTGGAACCACAGCTATGTTCCAACTCTTCTGATCAATCGTAACGTAGATAAATCGCTCCAAAACCCACCAATTTATCGGTATGGATCTGTAAAATCTCCTGGGAATAACGATGGAAATTCTTTAAAGAACATTGCCACAAAACTTTACTTCTGCTTCCAGTGAGTGCACAGTAGGCGGTCGACGGCAAAGAAAAACAATGCCTGGTAATTTAACCGGAAAATCTCTCGTCTGACATATTTATCCCAACTCCGTCCGATATAATGAAGGTAAACAGCAGAGGGGGAATTCCTATTGATCTATTGGTTTTCCTTCCGTTCCTCCATACATTGTGGTCACAATGGAAAAGTTTCGGCGGCCAGGAAAATCTTTTCTCGGTATTGTTTCTTGCCAGCAAAGAGGATTTGGCTTATTATATGCTGACAAGACGCATTAGAAATTTGCCTCCTGCTGCAAATATTGGTTGTAAAATTTTCAATATCGTTTATTTGATATGATAAATGCACAAACAAAGAGCTCAGTGATGAAAATTATCTGATTTGATTTGCTTGAGGAGATTAGTTTGTGTGCGGGAGAACAGTTACATGGAAGGTTTAGGATTTTCCGTTTTATACCAATGAAGTCTTCTGTTACTCGTTTTGTTTTTTTTTTCCTTCGAAATTTGTTTTATCCAACTGATTTCATAACTTAAAAGCTTTAACTTGATTTGATAACTAAAGAGAATGATGAGTATTCATTTAATGTATCAACGTCAAAACAAAGTTTTCTTCAATGTTTTAGAGATATTCAGTTTCAAAAAACTGGCAGAACTGCTGCTTAAAATTTTAAATAAGCGTGTCAATAAGTAACTATTTTTTATTTATTTACTTATTTTTTTACATTTATTTATTTAATTGTTTTTTTATTATATCAATTGAAATAAACACATTATTTTTTTTAACTTTAATTTTGTTCATTTGAAATTGAAATGACTAAAATATTATTCCTAGGATTTCAGGGTTTTTTAGTTAATTGGATATTTTTTATTATTTTCTCTTTTTAATTTAATTTAAGAGCATATGTTGATTTTAATTTCGCTCTTTTTTCAGAATATTAATTCTTAAAAAATAATACCTTTTGAGGCAAAAATTAACATTTATACAGTTATGCGTTATCAGCTCACATTATTTTCAAAAGGCCTTTCCCCTCTCCCCACATTTTTAACCGAAATAAAAAAAAAAAAAAACAAAAAAAAATTAAGAGAAATTGTCTACAAAGAAAATTGTTAAAGAAAAACCGACACCGTTGACTTTTAAGCATTTGAATAAACAAAGTGTTTCACTACCCAGGTAGCACAAAAAAGCGTTTAAACGTTTTATAAAGTTTTTAATCCGTTGTCACAACGTTAATAACAATTTTTCAACCTTTAGAAAACGAAGTGTGCTACTTGGGTAACAGTATTATCAAAGTCCAATTGGCAATGTATTTGGTGAAAACTGCTTCAATTAATGTCAACTTGTTTTAAATTGTGGGTATTCGAATGTGGGTACTTTAGGTGTCCATATAACTCAATTTTTCTTTCTTAAGTATTTAATTGCACCACTTTTCACGACCTCATATAATTACAAAAGATTATTAATATAATGAATTTGCTATAATGAATGACCCCAGAGACAATTGAAGCTATCAACTCATATCAACAAATTTGACACACTCACTAACAATACATCAAATCGTCTACAACTGTTGTTGCTGTTTTCTAGTGAAAGATAGGATGGCAATTTGAGGTGCTCTGCAGAATTTTATTAACTGCACCGTAATTTGATGTGAAGTCCGACTTCCACGATACACACATGCTAAAGGGACCCTTTCATAGGGTAGGAAACAGTACAAATTCACAGCACAACAACACATCTACGCAAAGAAAGGATAAGAAAAGAAGAGAGAAAGAATATCTATTCCCTAGCCGGGACTGAAACCCTGAACCTTCATATCCGAGTCAGACGTCTCTGACAAGGTGGCTTTGACACAAGGCAAATTTTGCGCACTATTGGAAATTTGATATAAAAAAAAAAAAAGTATTTTTTTGTGCACCATGTTGAGCAGTCTAGCTATTTGTAAAAACTTTATTTCCGTATAATTTCATTTTCTCAGGTCATAATTACATTTCCTTTTCCTTTCAGAAGTATCATGCAATCGCGAGTGGATTTTCGAGCGCGTGTCCAAGTTCGAGCTGCTGGAGCGAACGAGGAAGAGCATTTCGGACGTGTCCACCAAGGAGCGCTGCATGGAGTACTGCCTGTCCGAGCAGGAGTTCGAGTGCCGTTCTGCCAATTACCACGGCGCCCAGAAAGAATGCCAGTTGAGCGACGTCGACAGACATTCCGTCCAAAACTCCAAGTTCTTCGTACCAGCTGAAGATGGCACGGAATACCTTGAGAGCAACTGCGTCGATCGTAAGTTTTTTGAAGTCAGTTAAAATCCGTTTTTCCATGATTAGAAGAGATTTTGAACTTAAATGTATTGAAATATTTTGAACTTTTTGTATAATTTGTTATGCCTAATTTTTTTTTTAATCAATGGCCTCAGCTCATATAAAAACGAATCGCACGGAACAGAACATTCATACAATTTGAATAGTACACTAAAGTGTCTTTTAGATAACATCGCAAAGCAAGGAAAATGATTGAAAATTTACAAACTAAGAGTTGTTGCTATCATCACTTCCATGTTTTATCAAAACGAAATTTGCAACTCTTTTTCAGGAACCAGTTTCTGGTTATTTCCCAAATTTGTAGGACGCCAAAACAAATGAAATGTATAAGAAGGTTTAGAAGTTGTGCAATGGAGAAGTGTTAGGCAGAGACTTCGCAGGAGTTGCTATGAGAGTTAAAGGGACAGTTTGCTGCTATTTGTAAGGTTGTTCTTCGATTCGTAACATTTAACATAACGGGAAAAACGGGTAGTGTTAGCGTTATTTTTTTCGTAATGCTTTCAGAAACTTTTATAGCACGTTATTTTTGTTGAAGTGTTGGGGGAACACCAGAAAAAAATCTTGGTTCCGTTTTTAAACTTTGCGCAAACATTATTTTCAACTTTCTTGATATTAACACGATCTTTCGTTTCACGTTGTGGGAAGACGCTTTAAACATGCACAAAAGCATCCTGCGATTTCTTCGCATCTACAGAGTTTCCATGATTTCGGAACAAAAAAGAAACTACAATGTTCGTAAGACTTTCTTTTTAAAATATACTCCTATTCTTGTAGAAATTCCAAAGAATTGTCATAAAATTTTGGAAAGGTTTCATCAATTGAGTGAGAAGTATTTTCACTTAAACAGAAGAAAACGATTCGAAGTTTTCCCAGAAAACTCTTTAGTTTATACGATAAAATTCTAACAGTGAAGCGAAATTTTCTCATTATTATCCGCTTTTTGAAAGCAACTAAATTCAACTCATTCCAATTACGATATGTTTCTGAATTTTCTGAATACTTATACCTAATAAGAAAAGTCCCACACAGCTACTAGATTTGTCGGGTAAATATTTCAAACGAAATTAACAAACGCAATCTCGAAAAACTTAAATTTAGGAGGCATGAATTCTACAATATTTCACTGCTACTGGTAACTAAATACGTTATCAGTTGGTTCGATTCTTATTACTAAGAGAGCACGTCAGTATGAATACTTTCTTTGCAAAAGTTTGTTTAAAAAGTGGGGAGATAAAATGAGCGTTTTTTAGATGCAGTGGAAATCTATTTGCTTCTTTTTCTTTTATTTCAACCTTCTCTACTAGAAAAAATGTAAAACTCACTCTGTTAGATCTTGGGGAAGACCTTCTGAGTAAGCTACATTCCTGAATAGATAAGAAAAGTGAAATGAAATTTTATAATAAAAGTATTCGTAGTCTCAAATGTAAGGATTTTGAATTTGTATTTCTTCAGCCTTACATTAAACTGAAAATACAGAATATCGCGCACATTGCTTTTTATTAAGAAACATGAACCCATATTAGTTTTTATTTGTACAACAAATGAAAGAAAAATGACTGAGCGTATTTCCTCCTTTTCAAGGTATCACCGTTTTCATATATATAAAAATGTTAAACTGTTGAACTGAATAAGTCAGATCAATCGTAATTCAATTATTAATTTATTAATATATTTTATTTTTCTTTGGATGGTGTATGCTTCAGGTGGGAGCTTTGGTTTAATTAATTACATTCTGTCGTTCGTCATCATCATTAATGGGATTTTAAAAAATCATAAAGCTTGAATCAAAAAATTTATCACAAGTACGAATTTGAATTGAATTGCTTTTCTGCTCCAACAGTCTAAAATAGTGCTAATTGCAATTTGTGACAGTAAAAAACTATATTAGAGTTATTTTCTTTTTTCCCCTAAACAGCACCTGTTAGGCTGTGCGAATTCAACAAAATTGGTGGAAAAATACTGAAAACAGTTGATGCTGTGTTCCAAGATGTGAAGACCTTGGAAGGATGCCGCAAGAAGTGTCTGAGTGCCAATTACCGCTGCCATTCTTTCGACCTGGGTGAACCCACTAGCAGCGTCTGCCGTCTCAGTCACTTAGCGAGCCCCTCTTTGGCAAACATCGAAGATCCTTACCTGGAGCTTCATGGATCTTCTACATACGAGATAGCATCATGTTATAATGGTGAGTTTTCATTTTGCTATACGAAAACCAATGTACATTGTATAATATGTTTCAGTTTTTAGTTTGCCCTCATCATGTTTTATTGTATGAATCGAAAATGGTTTTTCTGCTGTACGCATTAAATTACACGTTGTGGAGCAATTAGTTAAAACTGTACACAAGAATATAATGACGCAGTTAACTTCTTAAATGAAATTGTTCTCGGGGTAAGTAAAATGAACTGTACAGGGAGAAATTTTGTGGATCTCCTATTTGCCACATTTTATGAGATCTAATAATAATTTATTTATCTATTTATTTATTTATTTATTTATGTTCAGCTTAAAAACAGAAGATAAGCAGTATATAGTTTGATAACGGCAAATCCAAACATTAAGATAGAATTTATGCATCGAAAAATGCATGAAAAGTGGCTTAATGCATCATCGAAATGTCACTAAAGAAGCTTCTCTCGTAGAAATGTCACTTCATTTACCGAAAGACGTGGATTAGATTTTCATGAGTGAGCAGGGGTCGGGGCCGTCATTTGAAGTTTTTCCAGGGGGGGGGGCAAAGGGTAAAAACACAATACAATTTCACTGGAAAACAACAAAACCACGCCCACTTACATGTAAATTCATTGATTTCTCAAAGTCAGGGGGGTCAGGGGGAGACAATTGACCCCCTCTGCCCTCCCCTAAATGACGGGGGGTATTTTCTCCTTGTACTGTAAATTTTTCTTGTGCTGTCTTGTATTTAAGATAAATGAAGAGATCCAACCTCTCGAGAAAATTCCACCTTTCAAAAAAGTTTAAGGTCTTGTTAGCTGGATCAGTAAGGCTTTGGGATCGTAAAGAGGAGAGTTCCGGGTTCGATTAAATCCGATGGATGATCCACCATGTTCGTTAATGGTGATTCTATCACGTTAAATATGTCGTGGTCACGAAGTCTTCCAACTTCCCATTCCAAAACAAAACGTCTGGGGGATGCTGAATCAGAAATTGGTCTGTCTTCTGGTTTTAATCTAAAGAATTGCAATGTTAATAGATACCGTAAAATTGGGTGTATAGGAACAGCGGGGTCAATCGGAACAAAACTTCCCGACCGTACAACGAAATTCTTCATAAATAAACTATTGGGTATTTTTCACCATGAATTTTTTTCTTAGTAAGGTAAGATCATAGGGAGTAGGAAAAAATTACTTTTGTCAATCTGGCAACGCTATTGGCTTCTAAGGAGGGCTGCACGTGGAACGCTAGAAAACATCACATTTCCATAGACTGCAAAACTTCATATGCAAGATCAAACCTTCTTATATTTAAAAACTAAGAGTGGTATGTTTCAATTATACATGTATCTGAACAACAGAATACCGCATTAGAATTTACATTTTTTATAAATTGTGTCATAAAAATGAAGAATTCTGAAAAATGGCATAGAAAAAAAATTTGCGGGGTGAATCGGAACACTTAGTTCTGCTGTTCCAATTCAAACTTATTTGAAGGAAACTTTGAAAAATCAAGATTCTAACCCCAATTCTTCTAATCAAGACAAGGACAAGGTTTTATTACTGTTTATCCCTTCTCGTGAGCAACTAGATCTTAGAATGACAAACAGTTGCAGATTTCAAAAGATTTTTTCTCCAGGAGACTTCTTTTTACTTAAAATACGAGGGGGAAAGTCACATAGACTTTATGTAGCAAAAATCCAGCACACAGACAGTGATGAATAAGCGTAAAAAGCTTTCAGGACAATCCCCGAAACCCAGAGATTTCAAGAAACTAAAGAAAAGGCAGAGTTCATCCCAGGAGATGTTATGAAAAAACTTAAGCCAAGTCACAATTGCTAGTTTTATGTTTACATCTATCGTGCGCTGTTTAAGGTAAATCGGACTTCCACCTTAATGGAGCGCCGTAAAAGAAGTCAAAAATTTCTGCTTTAAATCATGTAGAATTGTCAGCTAGGGCTTGGATTTCCAAGTAGTTTAAGCAACAACACCAACATAATTTCATTTGAAACAAATTGTGTTAACTTTCTAGTATTCACATAGGTCTTAAATGCACGTTTGTAAAAAAAAAAAAAAAAAGCATTTTTATTTCTTACATTTTCCCACTTGTAATATACTATTTGTCTGTCATACCTATGCAAATTCTTCGTTTATAACGTCGTTATAACTTTTACTTACATTATTCGACGTTTTCTTAATGCAGTAAATTATTAATCTTCAGAAAATTTTTGAAAACCCAAGTCTCGAAGACTTACAATATTATTTTTTTAAAAATCCGAGATTTATTATTCCTTTCACTTACTCAGCTTAAAAAATTCGCGAAGTCCAATTAACGTTAATCAGCTAATCTAAATCCCTTAATTAGTTTGAAACATAAAATTCCTCTTTTCAGATCAATAACATCATCTCTTAATTGTGGAAATTTTAAAATAAAAGAAGAGCAAAAATGAAACCTATAAGATATGTCTTTAAAAATAGGAAACCTTCATTACATAATGCGGACATCTGGTTTAACTGAAGCGGAAATAAAAATGAGCTTAATTAATTGACGCATCGATTTGAAGCTTAATTTTGCCATTTACGCTAAGCTTTAAGCTTTTCAGACTTTTAAGGCAAATTAAAGAACTGCCGAGGCTTAATTGTAAACAATTACATTACTGGTTTTTTCTCTCCTAAATTCTTCAATAATTAATTTGTTTTTCTCTTTATTGAAACCGTTTAGAAAAAGAAAGAAATGGGCTCTAACACGCTAATTTAATTCCACTTCCAAACCAGAGGAGTGAATTTTTTATGGTGTAGTTTTATTTTTAAATATTTCCATTATATATTTCCTATTGGATTAAATGTTTTTATAAACAGAGGTCTGCGAAGGAAAAGCACTAGAACTATTCATAAAAAGCGCTATTTTCGTAAAGAAATATATTTTAAAATATGGTGGTTATAAACGAATTATAATGCAATTTGAGTTTTTTCTCTTTTGAAAGTACGTAATTAGCTTTTACGTTTTTCGCAACATTATGACAGACATTATGAGCTTAATTAAGATATTAAAAAAACGCTGCTGTTTTCTTATTTTGCTAAGTCTAATATTCAATTTCTTTCCGACTACTTTTAAAACTTTAGTTTTTCTTACACACAACTTACTGACTAAAATTCTTGGATATAGTGTTTATTATTATTATTATTCATACATATTTTCTGCTAGTATGCGACCAGCTGTATATTTCTCTTTTTTATCTGATAATGTCTTTCTTCATTCTAATTAATATCTTATCATCAGTAAATGTAAAAATGCATATTTAAAGTTACTAAGTTGATGAAGTCATAAATTGTTCTACTTAGCTTTCACTGAAACCTTCAAGACTAAAATTCCCAATAAAGCGTAAGCTCATGTGATTCTGTATAGCATAAAAAATAAACAAATTTTTTAATTAGCAAAGGACTGCTTCTTAAAAAACTAAGGTATTCGGTGTGTGAAAATGAAAAAAGAAAGATATAACTGCTTTAAGAATTTCTACTAATAAACATTAAATGTCTGTTTGACACAATGTACATTAACTCTTCCAAGGCTGTAGGTGAACAATACGTCTCACATTTTCCATGACTCCAATAACTTGGTGGGTTGTTTTTCTTTAACTATTTTTTTAATTCCCCGAATTTTAATAAAACGATTTTAAGCACGTGTCTATCAACACATTAATACCATGGATGTTTTTTCTTTTAAAAAAAAACATTTTAGAAGTAAGGTAATTTTTTATCAAATATTTTCGTACCTGAAGGAGTTAACATATACACTACATTGAAGGGCTGAAAAACGAGCACCCAATACTGCAATGGTCTGACTTAGACGTAGTAAGATTTTCCCACCTGCTTTAACACACGTGCTATAAAACTTTAAAAGATTTTGAAAATAATAACTCGATCAGAAATTCAAGCGATATTTAAGCAGTTACCAAATATTCTGAAGCTTAGTTTTCTGAAACGTATTGTCATTAGTCCACAACTTATCCAATGTACTCAGTAGAATAAAAAACCAGAAAGTAAGGTCTCCTGCACACAAACTGAATTTTATCCGAGTGCTCTTCAAACTATAGCAAAGCAACTCCATATTGATGTGGACCACTGCTTTGTTATGATAGAAGTGTCTAACTCCAAAGTAAGGAAAAAGTGCTATATGAGAATGTAGTTGCTCTGTCGTGATACTGCTTCAATGGTGTGGTCTGCCGTAATTCACGATTCTAAAGATGCTCATGATAACATCACCTCTTTACTGTGCGACCACCACCGAAACCTTTGGAGCATGCATTGAACAACTGTTTACCTTTAATATTGCGTATCTTGATACCACCATCGACGTGTTGAATCGTGAGTCGTGACTTATTGGCCAGGAAACTCTTTCTATTGCACCATTGCCGCCAATCACGACATTCTTGGGTCCATTAAAGACATAATTGTCAGCAATACTAGGTTAACAGGGGCACTCGAGAAGGCTGTCTGCTGTGTGTTCAACAAAGTCCACACTGATCTGTTATTTCAGAAACTTCTGCTCACGTCTGCAAAGAATGTGGATATTCAGTGAGCTAACAGCTGTTGCTAATTTTACTTTTGCCACTGGGGATAGCTGGTGACGTCCTTTTTCGTTGATAACACTTGGACATCACTAGCCGTCTACCACCACCATTACTTTTCCCCTTTCCATAGGTATTCATAAAAATAGTTCTCTAACATGATGGATATAATTGTACCGTTGGTCGAGCCACAAATCTCATTTTCTGATTCAAGGCTCAAATCAATCGAAGTTCTCATAAAAGTAGTGCACATTTCACATGTTTAGGCCTCAGTATACACAGAAGATACTTAATACTCCCAACTGGTTAGGTACTCTTCACATTTTTTAGGCGAGTTTACTGAAAAAGATAGGGATACTTCAACGAAGCATGCAGAGGATATTTCCCTGAATATTTTTTTAATATAATATCATTCATCCTAATTGCTGAGAGGCCCCTGAGAGAACTTGGAAAAATTTATTACGAAAAGACACACATAAACAGTAGCGAAAATTAATTAAAACAACAGTCGACACCGCAAAAATCTTGGTTTTTGTCTTGGCAATTATTGGCAAAACCTTTTCCTTTTTGAGGGGATACTTCCGTCATAGCAAATCAGTGGTCCACATCAAAATGAAATTGCTTTGTAATGGTCTGATGATAGCATAATATTAAAAAATTGGGTTTCGGAGTGACAAACAAATGCTATTTTTTTTATATTATTATTAGTATGAATTAAAACGTCACACAAACCATGTTAAACCATTTTACCGCATTAAGTCCTTATATTTCAAAACTTTTACTATAAAATAACATTAATTTCCCTCTAAAGTTTGCCATAAAAAATAAAACTTAGAGGAATGAACGCCGACTTACTTTTCTGAGTAAAAATGTTTTGTTTTTTTTTTTTTCATAAAAATTTTAGGAATAATTTTAAGGAGTCTTAAAATAATTCATAAAATAGGGAGTCTTAAAGAGTTCTAAGGAGAAGAACTTAAAAGTAAAAAATAAATAAAAACAAAATCAGTTTTAATCTCATTCTTGTTGACTTTGAAAATCTTTATGCTCTATGAATTTTCCTCTTTGGTCCGGAATGTCTAATGCATGAATTCAAACAAAGCACTTTATTACTTTTGTTTAGTGATCTGATATATGTGTGTGTGATTTGTATCAATTTTGTTCAACATTTATTTCTCTTGAGCCTTTCTGTATTTTTAAAATCTTTCAAAATTTGTTTTTTATAAAAAACATTTCGTTTGAAAATTAAAGTTCGCTTTGTCTATTTTTTTAAGTCTCATATTAACTTTCTTAAATGGGTTGTCGTAATGCGGGGGGGGGAGTGTCGCTCTTGCTCTATAAATAAGCTTAATCTTTCTAACAACCAAATCCATACTGTCGAGAGAAATATCTTATTAAAGATGCAAACAAAAATGTGTATTACTGCGTTAATGCCTTATGTAAGAGTATACCAAATACGTACTTTTTCTTCAATTTCAGTGACCATCCAGTGTCGATCTCGCGAGATGGTGGCATTCGTTCGGACAAGCAAAGTCTTCAATGGAAAAGTCTACGTGAAGTCCCGCCCCAATTCTTGTGTCACCGACGTCATCAATAGCTTGGACTTCGAGATCAGGATGGCCTACCATGACCTAAATTGCGACGTACAACAAGAGGCAAGTAGAGTGCAAGTAGCATAAACGAGAGAAAATCTGAGAAATAGGTGTTTATTACCAGGGAGGCACCGATTAATCTGCCATAATCGGTCGCTTTGCCAATTATCTATAATCGGCAAAATCTTTTCGATTAATCGGCTAAAAAATATTTTTTTACTATTGTTTTTTAAAGTCTACCTTCACCAAGAAACAATGATAAATTGTTTCATTAACAGTAAATAATGTACTTTTTTGCAATCCTTAATGTAACATGCATTATGAAAGTGTACAGAGTAAAACCAAAAAAAAAAAAGTTCAGACAATTAGCGCATACATGAATATGTCTAATGTATTAATGTAATTTTATTCACACAAATATGAAAATTGGTTTAAAGAAATTTGATAAAGTTTTGAAATTATTTTGGAACATTTGAAAAATTTGAGAAAAACAAATTTTCCTCTCAGAAATAAATAAGTAACTATTTCTGAAATCGGAATTGTTAAAGAAAGGGAAAAAAAACAGTGATGGTTAAATTGGTAATATAAAAAATATTAATCCTGATCATTAATCCTGATCATTTTTTTGAACAAACAAGCTTCATTGAGTCAGTTTTAATGTTAATTTTCTTTCTGGATTACAAATGGATGGACAACTTACCGACTTCTTACAAAAGCTTCACTCACAGCGCGAACAGTTCTCATACATATGAATTTGCTTTAGAAGCAATAGAAGCAACTGATCTGGCAAAAGCTTTTTGAAAATTGAACTAATAGATTAGTAGTAAAAAGGTAAACTAGGTTTTTTTTTTTTTCAATATGAGAGTTTTAGAGTTTAAATTTATAAAGATATATCAAAGAGTAATTTCCTCATTGCTTTAAAAGTTAGGCTCAAAAACAACGCAAAGCATTTAGTATATTTTTTTTTTCTCTTAAACAAAGTGTTATTATACTTTTTGCTTTCTTTTAGTATTAAATTTATGCATGCACTCATAAAATTGAGACATTTTGTGGTTCATAAATTGCACCGTTTTCACCATTATCCAAAAGCATCCCTTGCTCCGTTTAAAAATAATTTCTCAATAAATATTTACTAGCTCTAAGACACTCCGCAAACTCAAACCAGAATGTTTATTTCTGAAATTACCCGCAAACTTAAGACATTGATATTCCCTGTGATATCCTTTTACGATCATTTTCGTTAAATAAATTCGCCGTAACACCCCGGCATCATTCTTAAAGATTGCCGGGTAATTGCTACCAATCCCATCTTTGCAAAAGGCAGGGTTTCGAGTCCGATCAATATCTTAGGGTGATCATGATAGTGATAACGAGGAGGGGGATTATTCCGCTACGAGACGAAAACCACATGTTCTTCCAGACATTTCTTCTTACCGGTCTTCCATTTATCCAGTTATGGATATAGTCATTGATTGAGCCTAACTGTTATGGGTGCAGTCAGTGATCATCGTAAACATGAGCGGATTCTGAATTGGGACCCAAATTATGTGGCGATGTATGGCAGTATTTTTCCCGTCATGTGTAAACACCGTGACGAAAATAAATCTACCTAAAATTGATTCTAAGAAAGGTAATTTAATGAAATAATTCACTTTTATGCCTTTGATTACTGAAGTTAAAAAATATATACAAGCAAATGATTAAAAAATATATTTCTGAAATACTAAGCGCACTGTAAAAAATGTTGTTTTTACAGTATAATACAGCTAATTTTGTAGTAATAAACTGTAAAATTTGCTATTTTTACAGTAATAAACTGTAAAGGTGCTATTTTTACAGCACTAAACTGTAAAATTGCTAATTTTACAGTTTATTACCGTGTATTCTACAGTTTCAAACTGGAGCATCAGCTGATAGTATTATACTTTTGCTTTCACAGTATAATACGGCTAAATTTTAAGTCAATAAACTGTAAAATTTCTAACTTTACAGAGGAAACTTCAAAATTGCTAGTTTTACAGTTTATTACTGTGCATTTTACAGTTTTAAATTGAAAACTCGGCTGCCAGTATTGTACTGTAAAAACAACAGCTCATTTTTGCAGTGCGGTTGCGAGACAACGAGCCGGGACTTGTTTCTTTTAGCTGGTAAAACAAATCTGTGTTGTTATTTTAATGATAGCTGTGCAGACCCGTCTTTTGGCGGTTTAAGGGGGAAAATTTCCCTCTATCCCTAGTTTTTAGTGTCATTATATGTCTACACAAGATGTATACAAAAATTGCTTCGTAAATTATATAATTAGTTCACATACCCTTCTGCAAATCGCTGAAATGATAAGCATGCAGTTTTGCATGTTGTAATTTCGTTTTGTCCAGTAGAAAATTAAAAATATTACATTTATTTTTTTACTTATTTTTTGTGAATGCTTGAATAAAAACTAACGGCATCTTTTTATGTCTGACACCTATGTAAAACCAAGGCTTCACTAGATAGCGTCTTATACAGGCTGTATCATTACTCAAAACATCAATGGTAAAGATTTGGTGAAATGAAAAGGTAAAGAAAGATGGTAAAGCCCGCTAGAGAGCGCTGAAAGAAGACCATCCAAAAGTTTGTTTACATTTATTAGCATATTGTTTCTGCTGTAAAAAGTGATGTTTATCCTATCTCTAAGGGTTAAAAAATATTGATATAGTTAACTGAAGTAGAGTACAGAATGAATTGATGCCGAAGGCCTTATTAGTACTGCTTTTTAAGGGAAATAAATTCCCCTTTCAGGTAAAATTGGTCACAACTTATGATTCAGTCATACGACATTCATTCATTGCTTGCTTTCTTCGAATTAGCAACATATAGCAATGGCGTTCAATTTTGACATCTCTGCATTAATCACGGGACGCGGGAGCGTCCCGCCCCGCCAAGAAAACCAAATACAAGCCGCCAAGAAATTTCCGTCGCCAATAAAAATGTAAAAGAGCGACTAGGACTGTTTACGCGAGTAACCAAACCGGGGTTTTCACCCCTCTGTATCTCAGCCCCATAAAGATCCTTAGAGTTCATTTTTGGTATACTCAATCTCCAGCGGCCCCTGACGGCACATACTAAAGCAAAACATCCAGGACCCTCAGGGGGAGGGGTGATATATGTTATTAAATCGCTATTTTTCGCACTTTTTAAAAATTGTTTGACAGGGGTCCAGACTAAATGGTAACTCGGATTGAGCTCTGCTTTTGCACCCACATTTATTTTATCCCAAAGCTCGGCATAGGGGGTTTTTCGACCCCCCACCCCCTCCCCCCTCGTTTTTATTTTCCGTATCTTTTCTCCCCGGGGGTCTTTAGTGTTGATTTTTGGTATGAATATTCTCGATGAGACATTGAGGACATTTTCCCAAAATTTACCCCCCGGGGTCATCGCACCCCGGAGTTATTAATGCTTAAAATTGGTCCGATTTCTATCTACTAGCTCTGTTCAACATCTGAGAGCATTTATGTTTTCATTGTTGGGCCACGAGGAAAGAAAACTCAATGATTTATAATTTCATCTGTTGCCAGTTTCTATTTGTTAACAAATAAAATATTTGTAATTGATTTTATTGCATAAGGCTTTTAAAAGGGATCTTCAATTTAGTTCATTTTAATATGAGATCGGCAGTAAGGGTTGGGGTTTTTTTTAAACTTTTAATTTAATCGTAGTATTGTTAGCAATAGCTTTGTTTTGCGTCGGTTCGGGTGGTACATTGTGATTGATTTCAAATTTATCCTAGACTGAAGAAGATCCTTGAACTTTTGCACCAAATGCATTCTGCCAAGAAAACCACAGATGTCGGACCGCCAAGAAAAATGTTGAAGGGAAAAAAAACATGCAAAGTAAATTTTGAAGAGAAAAAAAACTAGCTGTCGTGGCCGTCACGAAACTTTCTTCTATATCTATCTTATGAATTCCAGTTACAAAATAAAATACGTACTCGCCCGAATAATTGGAAACAGCTCCAATTTCCCAATTATCGTAATAACCCTGCAAATGCAGAATCAATGAGCGAATTTGGAAATCATTGCAAAAGCCTTGTTTAGATTAATTGCAAGCATTTTATTTGTTAGTAAAAAGAAATTGGCAACAGTTAAAAATGTCAAATCATTGAAAGTTTTCAGATGTTTTTATAATTAAATAGCGTGAAAGCGATTTTTTAATGAATGAATTTTTCGCATTGCTGACTAAGCGCAAAAATCACCCCATCCTCCCCCTGGGGCGATTGGCGCCAAAATTTAATTGATGCTTGCTTCCATATTGGGTTAGTGTTATTCCAAATTTCATTCAAATCGCAGTAATATTTCCCGAGATACAGTAGGTGCAATGACAAAATAAGCACTTTTGATTGCTCCACCCCCCCCCCCTTGAGATATTGACACACAAATTGAATCAGCACCTGTACTCAATAGGGTCTACCTATGGACCAATTTTCGTTTGATTCCGCCGGTTACTTCCTGAGATATAGCAATCACCCCCGCGCAGAACACGTGCGATTGCTCCATCCCCCTTGGAGGAATTCGCTAAAAAAAGTCAGGTGCACCAGTTCAGATAGTGGTACATGTGTGCAAAAATTTTTGTTCGATTTCATGCAGTAGTTTTTGCTCTAGCGCGGCCACAAAAACTGGTCACACACATACAGACTCACACACAGACAGACACACAGACAGACATTTTCCAAAAATGGTCGAAATGGACTCAGCGCACCTCAAAACGTGCAAATCCGTCAAAATTTGACATTCGAAAATTTTCACGAAACTAATACTTTCTTCTATATATTAGATATAGAAGAAAGTAAAAACAGGCAAAGAAATAATATTAATGCAAAAACATATGATATCTCCCCAAAAACAACAGTGTTGTAAAAAAATCCCCCGCCAAGAAAACCTTAAATACTCAGCCTTAAAAAGTTATGATATCGAGTTTTCCCGCCAAGTTTGTGCCAAACTACAACTAACCCGTATGTATAGTTCTTTTAAATTGTTTTCAGTCCTGCCAGGCGGGAAGTTTTTACTCATTAAGCAACCACCTCACAAGACAAAGCTTCCCGCCTGGCAGGACTAAAAACAATTTAAAAGAACTATACATACAGGTTAGTTGTAGTTTGGCACAAACTTGGCGGGAAAACTCGATATCATAACTTTTTAAGGCTGAGTATTTAAGGTTTTCTTGGCGGGGGATTTTTTTACAACACTGTTGTTTTTGGGGAGATAAAATATACGCTTAAATTCGCAGCCGATAAATAAAAATTTAGCAATGAAATAACATTGTTCTATTTACTATTTTGTTTCATTATTGTTGCTCACACGATCTTAGTTGCTACGCAAAAGCTCAGATGTTTATTTTGATATCGGTGACCCCTCAAAGCGATAAATGGCGAATCTATTCGTAGAGACATTTCATTTTGATGCCCCAGAATGAAATTTACAGTAATGAAGCGATGGTGTTCAACGGAAAGACGATTGACAACAAAACATATTAATTTCTTTAGTAACAACGAAATGAGCATATATAATTGTTTGGTACTAAAAAGCAATACAAGTACGAAAAAATAAACAAAACTACAATACTACGACGACCAACTGTAAAATTTTGTTTTCATCTACACAACATTAAAAGGTAATGTTCTTTTTATGTTAAATTTCACACATTGATAATATTTCGATAATTGTGAATCTGCTGTGGTTGCCAAATTTTTGGCGATAATTACTTTATTTTGTTGCTCTTTAGTTTATGTTTGCGAAGGAAGTATTTCCCTCGCTCATAAATTGGCCACAAAGATTTAACGCCAATAGGGAAAGATAACCAGACTTCCAATCAC
>JAXGGA010005311.1:0-22500 GCA_038373865.1 Uloborus plumipes | reverse complement strand
AAAAAAAAAAAAAAAAAAAAAAAAAAAAAAAAAAAAAAAAAAAAAAAAAAAAAAAAAAAAAAAAAAAAAAAAAAAAAAAAAAAAAAAAAAAAAAAAAAAAAAAAAAAAAAAAAAAAAAAAAAAAAAAAAAAAAAAAAAAAAAAAAAAAAAATAAAAAAAAAAAAAAAAAAAAAAAAAAAAAAAAAAAAAAAAAAAAAAAAAAAAAAAAAAAAAAAAAAAAAAAAAAAAAAAAAAAAAAAAAAAAAAAAAAAAAAAAAAAATAAAAAAAAAAAAAAAAAAAAAAAAAAAAAAAAAAAAAAAAATAAAAAAAAAAAAAAAAAAAAAAAAAAAAAAAAAAAAAAAAAAAAAAAAAAAAAAAAAAAAAAAAATAAAAAAAAAAAAAAAAAAAAAAAAAAAAAAAAAAAAAAAAAAAAAAAAAAAAAAAAAAAAAAAAAAAAAAAAAAAAAAAAATAAAAAAAAAAAAAAAAAAAAAAAAAAAAAAAAAAAAAAAAAAAAAAAAAAAAAAAAAAAAAAAAAAAAAAAAAAAAAAAAAAAAAAAAAAAAAAAAAAAAAAAAAAAAAAAAAAAAAAAAAAAAAAAAAAAAAAAAAAAAAAAAAAAAAAAAAAAAAAAAAAAAAAAAAAAAAAAAAAAAAAAAAAAAAAAAAAAAAAAAAAAAAAAAAAAAAAAAAAAAAAAAAATAAAAAAAAAAAAAAAAAAAAAAAAAAAAAAAAAAAAAAAAAAAAAAAAAAAAAAAAAAAAAAAAAAAAAAAAAAAAAAAAAAAAAAAAATAAAAAAAAAAAAAAAAAAAAAAAAAAAAAAAAAAAAAAAAAAAAAAAAAAAAAAAAAAAAAAAAAAAAAAAATAAAAAAAAAAAAAAAAAAAAAAAAAAAAAAAAAAAAAAAAAAAAAAAAAAAAAAAAAAAACAAAAAAAAAAAAAAAAAAAAAAAAAAAAAAAAAAAAAAAAAAAAAAAAAAAAAAAAAAAAAAAAAAAAAAAAAAAAAAAAAAAAAAAAAAAAAAAAAAAAAAAAAAAAAAAAAAAAAAAAAAAAAAAAAAAAAAAAAAAAAAAAAAAAAAAAAAAAAAAAAAAAAAAAAAAAAACAAAAAAAAAAAAAAAAAAAAAAAAAAAAAAAAAAAAAAAAAAAAAAAAAAAAAAAAAAAATAAAAAAAAAAAAAAAAAAAAAAAAAAAAAAAAAAAAAAAAAAAAAAAAAAAAAAAAAAAAAAAAAAAAAAAAAAAAAAAAAAAAAAAAAAAAAAAAAAAAAAAAAAAAAAAAAAAAAAAAAAAAAAAAAAAAAAAAAAAAAAAAAAAAACAAAAAAAAAAAAAAAAAAAAAAAAAAAAAAAAAAAAAAAAAAAAAAAAAAAAAAAAAAAAAAAAAAAAAAATAAAAAAAAAAAAAAAAAAAAAAAAAAAAAAAAAAAAAAAAAAAAAAAAAAAAAAAAAAAAAAAAAAAAAAAAAAAAAAAAAAAAAAAAAAAAAACAAAAAAAAAAAAAAAAAAAAAAAAAAAAAAAAAAAAAAAAAAAACAAAAAAAAAAAAAAAAAAAAAAAAAAAAAAAAAAAAAAAAAAAAAAAAAAAAAAAAAAAAAAAAAAAAAAAAAAAAAAAAAAAAAAAAAAAAAAAAAAAAAAAAAAAAAAAAAAAAAATAAAAAAAAAAAAAAAAAAAAAAAAAAAAAAAAAAAAAAAAAAAAAAAAAAAAAAAAAAAAAAAAAAAAAAAAAAACAAAAAAAAAAAAAAAAAAAAAAAAAAAAAAAAAAACAAAAAAAAAAAAAAAAAAAAAAAAAAAAAAAAAAAAAAAAAAAAAAAAAATAAAAAAAAAAAAAAAAAAAAAAAAAAAAAAAAAAAAAAAAAAAAAAAAAAAAAAAAAAAAAAAAAAAAAAAAACAAAAAAAAAAAAAAAAAAAAAAAAAAAAAAAAATAAAAAAAAAAAAAAAAAAAAAAAAAAAAAAAAAAAAAAAAAAAAAAAAAAAAAAAAAAAACAAAAAAAAAAAAAAAAAAAAAAAAAAAAAAAAAAAAAAAAAAAAAAAAAAAAAAAAAAAAAAAAAAAAAAAAAAAAAAAAAAAAAAAAAAACAAAAAAAAAAAAAAAAAATAAAAAAAAAAAAAAAAAAAAAAAAAAAAAAAAAAAAAAAAAAAAAAAAAAAAAAAAAAAAAAAAAAAAAAAAAAAAAAAAAAAAAAAAAAAAAAAAAAAAAAAAAAAAAAAAAAAAAAAAAAAAAAAAAAAAAAAAAAATAAAAAAAAAAAAAAAAAAAAAAAAAAAAAAAAAAAAAAAAAAAAAAAAAAAAAACAAAAAAAAAAAAAAAAAAAAAAAAAAAAAAAAAAAAAAAAAAAAAAACAAAAAAAAAAAAAAAAAAAAAAAAAAAAAAAAAAAAAAAAAAAAAAAAAAAAAAAAAAAAAAAAAAAAAAAAAAAAAAAAAAAAAAAAAAAAAAAAAAAAAAAAAAAAAAAAAAAAAAAAAAAAAAAAAAAAAAAAAAAAAAAAAAAAAAAAAAAAAAAAAAAAAAAAAAAAAAAAAAAAAAAAAAAAAAAAAAAAAAAAAAAAAAAAAAAAAAAAAAAAAAAAAAAAAAAAAAAAAAAAAAAAAAAAAAAAAAAAAAAAAAAAAAAAAAAAAAAAAAAAAACAAAAAAAAAAAAAAAAAAAAAAAAAAAAAAAAAAAAAAAAAAAAAAAAAAAAAAAAAAAAAAAAAAAAAAAAAAAAAAAAAAAAAAAAAAATAAAAAAAAAAAAAAAAAAAAAAAAAAAAAAAAAAAAAAAAAAAAAAAAAAAAAAAAAAATAAAAAAAAAAAAAAAAAAAAAAAAAAAAAAAAAAAAAAAAAAAAAAAAAAAAAAAAAAAAAAAAAAAAAAAAAAAAAAAAAAAAAAAAAAAAAAAAAAAAAAAAAAAAAAAAAAAAAAAAAAAAAAAAAAAACAAAAAAAAAAAAAAAAAAAAAAAAAAAAAAAAAAAAAAAAAAAAAAAAAAAAAAAAAAAAACAAAAAAAAAAAAAAAAAAAAAAAAAAAAAAAAAAATAAAAAAAAAAAAAAAAAAAAAAAAAAAAAAAAAAAAAAAAAAAAAAAAAAAAAAAAAAAAAAAAAACAAAAAAAAAAAAAAAAAAAAAAAAAAAAAAAAAAAAAAAAAAAAAAAAAAAAAAAAAAAAAAAAAAAAAAACAAAAAAAAAAAAAAAAAAAAAAAAAAAAAAAAAAAAAAAAAAAAAAAAAAAAAAAAAAAAAAAAAAAAAAAAAAAAAAAAAAAAAAAAAAAAAAAAAAAAAAAAAAAAAAAACAAAAAAAAAAAAAAAAAAAAAAAAAAAAAAAAAAAAAAAAAAAAAAAAAAAAAAAAAAAAAAAAAAAAAAACAAAAAAAAAAAAAAAAAAAAAAAAAAAAAAAAAAAAAAAAAAAAAAAAAAAAAAAAAAAAAACAAAAAAAAAAAAAAAAAAAAAAAAAAAAAAAAAAAAAAAAAAAAAAAAAAAAAAAAAAAAAAAAAAAAAAAAAAAAAAAAAAAAAAAAAAAAAAAAAAAAAAAAAAAAAAAAAAAAAAAAAAAAAAAAAAAAAAAAAAAAAAAAAAAAAAAAAAAAAAAAAAAAAAAAAAAAAAAAATAAAAAAAAAAAAAAAAAAAAAAAAAAAAAAAAAAAAAAAAAAAAAAAAAAAAAAAAAAAAAAACAAAAAAAAAAAAAAAAAAAAAAAAAAAAAAAAAAAAAAAAAAAAAAAAAAAAAAAAAAAAAAAAAAAAAAAAAAAAAAAAATAAAAAAAAAAAAAAAAAAAAAAAAAAAAAAAAAAAAAAAAAAAAAAAAAAAAAAAAAAAAAAAAACAAAAAAAAAAAAAAAAAAAAAAAAAAAAAAAAAAAAAAAAAAAAAAAAAAAAAAAAAAAAAAAAAAAAAAAAAAATAAAAAAAAAAAAAAAAAAAAAAAAAAAAAAAAAAAAAAAAAAAAAAAAAAAAAAAAAAAAAAAAAAAAAAAAAAAAAAAAAAAAAAAAAAAAAAAAAAAAAAAAAAAAAAAAAAAAACAAAAAAAAAAAAAAAAAAAAAAAAAAAAAAAAAAAAAAAAAAAAAAAAAATAAAAAAAAAAAAAAAAAAAAAAAAAAAAAAAAAAAAAAAAAAAATAAAAAAAAAAAAAAAAAAAAAAAAAAAAAAAAAAAAAAAAAAAAAAAAAAAAAAAAAAAAAAAAAAAAAAAAAAAAAAAAAAAAAAAAAAACAAAAAAAAAAAAAAAAAAAAAAAAAAAAAAAAAAAAAAAAAAAAAAAAAAAAAAAAAAAAAAAAAAATAAAAAAAAAAAAAAAAAAAAAAAAAAAAAAAAAAAAAAAAAAAAAAAAAAAATAAAAAAAAAAAAAAAAAAAAAAAAAAAAAAAAAAAAAAAAAAAAAAAAAAAAAAAAAAAAAAAAAAAAAATAAAAAAAAAAAAAAAAAAAAAAAAAAAAAAAAAAAAAAAAAAAAAAAAAAAAAAAAAAAAAAAAAAAAAAAAAAAAAAAAAAAAAAAAAAAAAAAAAAAAAAAAAAAAAAAAAAAAAAAAAAAAAAAAAAAAAAAAAAAAAACAAAAAAAAAAAAAAAAAAAAAAAAAAAAAAAAAAAAAAAAAAAAAAAAAAAAAAAAAAAAAAAAAAAAAAAAAAAAAAAAAAAAAAAAAAAAAAAAAAAAAAAAAATAAAAAAAAAAAAAAAAAAAAAAAAAAAAAAAAAAAAAAAAAAAAAAAAAAAAAAAAAAAAAAAAAAAAAAAAAAAAAAAAAAAAAAAAAAAAAAAAAAAAAAAAATAAAAAAAAAAAAAAAAAAAAAAAAAAAAAAAAAAAAAAAAAAAAAAAAAAAAAAAAAAAAAAAAAAAAAAAAAAAAAAAAAAAAAAAAAAAAAAAAAAAAAAAAAAAAAAAAAAAAAAAAAAAAAAAAAAAAAAAAAAAAAATAAAAAAAAAAAAAAAAAAAAAAAAAAAAAAAAAAAAAAAAAAAAAAAAAAAAAAAAAAAAAAAAAAAAAAAAAAAAAAAAAAAAAAAAAAAAAAAAAAAAAAAAAAAAAAAAAAAAATAAAAAAAAAAAAAAAAAAAAAAAAAAAAAAAAAAAAAAAAAAAAAAAAAAAAAAAATAAAAAAAAAAAAAAAAAAAAAAAAAAAAAAAAAAAAAAAAAAAAAAAAAAAAAAAAAAAAAAAAAAAAAAAAAAAAAAAAAAAAAAAAAAAAAAAAAAAAAAAAAAAAAACAAAAAAAAAAAAAAAAAAAAAAAAAAAAAAAAAAAAAAAAAAAAAAAAAAAAAAAAAAAAAAAAAAAAAAAAAAAAAAAAAAAAAAAAAAAAAAAAAAAAAAAAAAAAAAAAAAAAAAAAAAAAAAAAAAAAAAAAAAAAAAAAAAAAAAAAAAAAAAAAAAAAAAAAAAAAAAAAAAAAAAAAAAAAAAAAAAAAAAAAAAAAAAAAAAAAAAAAAAAAAAAAAAAAAAAAAAAAAAAAAAAAAAAAAAAAAAAAAAAAAAAAAAAAAAAAAAAAAAAAAAAAAAAAAAAAAAAAAAAAAAAAAAAAAAAAAAAAAAAAAAAAAAAAAAAAAAAAAAAAAAAAAAAAAAAAAAAAAAAAAAAAAAAAAAAAAAAAAAAAAAAAAAAAAACAAAAAAAAAAAAAAAAAAAAAAAAAAAAAAAAAAAAAAAAAAAAAAAAAAAAAAAAAAAAAAAAAAAAAAAAAAAAAAAAAAAAAAAAAAAAAAAATAAAAAAAAAAAAAAAAAAAAAAAAAAAAAAAAAAAAAAAAAAAAAAAAAAAAAAACAAAAAAAAAAAAAAAAAAAAAAAAAAAAAAAAAAAAAAAAAAAAAAAAAAAAAAAAAAAAAAAAAAAAAAAAAAAAAAAAAAACAAAAAAAAAAAAAAAAAAAAAAAAAAAAAAAAAAAAAAAAAAAAAAAAAAAAAAAAAAAAAAAAAAAAAAAAAAAAAAAAAAAAAAAAAAAAAAAAAAAAAAAAAAAAAAAAAAAAAAAAAAAAAAAAAAAAAAAAAAAAAAAAAAAAAAAAAAAAAAAAAAAAAAAAAAAAACAAAAAAAAAAAAAAAAAAAAAAAAAAAAAAAAAAAAAATAAAAAAAAAAAAAAAAAAAAAAAAAAAAAAAAAAAAAAAAAAAAAAAAAAAAAAAAAAAAAAAAAAAAAAAAAAAAAAAAAAAAAAAAAAAACAAAAAAAAAAAAAAAAAAAAAAAAAAAAAAAAAAAAAAAAAAAAAAAAAAAAAAAAAAAAAAAAAAAAAAAAAAAAAAAAAAACAAAAAAAAAAAAAAAAAAAAAAAAAAAAAAAAAAAAAAAAAAAAAACAAAAAAAAAAAAAAAAAAAAAAAAAAAAAAAAAAAAAAAAAAAAAAAAAAAAAAAAAAAAAAAAAAAAAAAAAAAAAAAAAAAAAAAAAAAAAAAAAAAAAAAAAAAAAAAAAAAAAAAAAAAAAAAAAATCAAAACAGACCCGACAAAACAAAAAACAACAACACCCAACAACAAAGAAAACAAACACTACCCAACACTCAACAACAGAACAATAAAAAACCACATAAGAAAACAGAATAAAAAACAACAAAAAAACAAAATAAACAAAAAAGACAAACACCAAACACACCAACAAACACACAAAAAAAACAAAAAAAAAAACAAATATAAAAAAAACAATAAACAAAAACTACAACACACAAAAACAAACAAAATAAACCAATAACAGACTACCTTACAAAGATAAAAGAAAGAAAATACCAAAAAATAAAAAAAAAAAAAAAAAAAAAAAATAAAGATAATAATATAAAAAAAATCTACCACACAACAATCATAAACACACACAAAAAAAAGCACACAAATAGCAAAAAAAAAGTAAATAGATAAGACAAACAAAAAAAAATTAATTTATAATTATGGTTTATGAAAAAACATCATTTACATAATGAAATAAAATCCATTAACTTACTATTTTTTAGAAATTTTTTTAACTCTAAGATAACTATTTATTGAAGCATGGAAACTGCAATAAGTATTGCAAGGAAATTTTAAATGATCCTCTGAAATACTCAATAGTGGAAGTTTTGGAGACTAATTAAACAAAGCCTCATTTGTTTAACGTTTTCCATTTGACATGTTTTAAAGGGAACTTTTCGCTGCTGTATGTATTCTTCCTTCCTGTCTGCTCAACGCCAACAAAATTAGTAACTTCTGATGGGAGTAACCCTGGCTGTCCAAGATAAGCAGCAGCATGATTGATGATGTTTCGGCAAATTAGTAGGTTGTAGTTTGCGTGCCATTAGTAATCAATGATGGCGCATGCATTATGTTATTTACTACTTCAGTCTTCGTGAGGGATAATGGTCGCTGACGTTTTACTGTGCCGAAATCTGGCAATTTCTTTGCAATTGATACAAGAAGATAGTTTTAATTCCATACTATTCTTCGTTAAAAAAATGCTTGGGAAATTCTGAGGATTTTATTTCATTGTTAAAATAATGTAAGGTCGTGAGAAGCAAAGATAAGTAAATGGATGGTTTATAGTGTTGTGTAAAATGCGTTTAAAGCTCACATCTTAGGTAAGCTTTCATTGATAAAAATTTCTAAATTGTGCTCTATAACAACACCTACAAAGTCTTCTAATGCTATTTCTTGCCTCTAAACAGAGGAGTATTTTCTATCGTTTGTACTGGGATTACAACAATGCAACTAAAACACATTAATGCAGAATACCATCATTATACTTAGTAATGAAAATTATGATGAAAAACACCATCAAATATTACAATATGCTGTTGTGCAAAGCGCGAAAGTGGTATCTGCAGATCATCGCAAACTGAGATATTGCTGTTTAAAGTTTTGCGAATCCATGCATTTGCTTCAGCAGGTACTTTTGCGGTTTTTCTTTTTTTAATATTTCCCGTTCTCAAAGACCCATAAAACATTGCGTTTACATAAAATAAGTTACAATGCGACTCTTAGCAAGTCAGTATGTGTATCACCTTTTTGGAAATTACTCAGAATATAGTACGCACCTTTGTGTTTAAAGCTGTTTATTTATAGAGTGGAGTCTACTTCCCTTTATCTTGCATTCCCTACAAGTGCTTGATTCAAAATATGAATGTATTTTATATAACAGTTATGAAAAACTACACATGGCTATAATTAATGCAACTATGAATTAGTCATTTATAGCAATAACTTTTTAAATGATTTTAGCTATGCTAACTTTTCTGCTACCTTTTTATGTTTTATGCTGCAGTGCACATGAAGGTGGGATGGAGTCTCTAAGGTTAGTGCTTAATGTCAATTTTTGATTATTTTTGTAAACTCTTCTTCTCTTTGTAAAACAGCAGTCGAAAACGTTGTAATATGTGAAACGAGTAAAAATAGACAACGTTTAAAAAGTACAAATAAATACAATTAAAAGAGTTTAAAACTGAGCAAACAGCTGTTTAGGGGCTATAAACTGAAAGCGAACAGGAAAATCTGTTTCTCTTTCTTTCTTACTTTTATTTAAGTTTAAAAGAAAATAGTGCGAAGTGAGACTGCATAAAACTTTTACATAATTAAAAAACTGTCAAAAAAAAAAAAAAATCATTTATGTAAGAGAAATATCAACAACATTTCAAAGAGGTATAACACATTGACAAATTAGTTTTTAATTTCTTCTAATTAATAACATGTGTTTTCTCTTATATTACAAAAATAACTTTACTATTGTAAATGTTTAGCTTAAAATCTTTAAGGGTCAGTAGTCAAATTTATTTAGAACTTAGTTTTTAAAAAATATTATATGCTTTAAATTCTAATAATTGCAAAATTATTGATTAGGTTAATTATTTTTAAGACATTTGATACTCGATACTCAGTTATTTCGCCAAAGTGCTATTCGATTACACACTACTTATAATATACACTCCTACTAAAAGAAAGGATTAAATATTTGATTTCAAAAATATATGTATATTTTGTTTCTACGTACGAATAGAAAAATAATTTATTTATTTATTTATTCAAAAAAGTTGTTTACGACAAATGAAAAATTTTATCAGAGTGCAATGCTTAAAACTCCGAAATTAATCATTTTAAAACCTACCCTAATACATTTTTCAACGCATTATTAATAAATAAGCTCTTACTAACAAGACGTAATCCGTTCTTCACTTCCTGAAATCCTCAGCATTTGATAATTCCTTTAATAGACAATGCAAACAATGCACACTAAGTTTTCGTGACTTTAGCGTGAAATTCATTTGGGAAAAAATATTCTATCAGACGGTGGAAGTTTTTCCGTAGGCATAACCTTTACTTTTTGGGAGCGGCTCACGATTTTCATTTTGAAACATTCAGGAAGTAATATTATGAACTTTTATAACGGAACTTTTCTTGCCCTCCAGGCTTTGGGGTCTCCCGTCGGGTCAGATTTGAGAGCTGCGGTGAAGACGTCTTAGGCAGTTCCGTGGTTTATGATGAGGCCAAAGGTTGAAATAAATATCAGAATTTCAAAAAAAAAAAAAATGTGAAGCACACATATATTGGTGTTATTTGTCTAAGAGAACGATTCTAAGCCTGTTAAGTGTTCAGCATTTTCTGTATTTTTTTGATACTGTTCAAGTAGCAGCGAACCTAAACGTACCTAAATAGCAGTGTTTCCAATTATAAAAAAAATTGCTACATTTTGCAGGGTTAAATTAAATGATTTAAACGGTTTCATTGCTCCAAAAGTCTATCTATATTGCCAAGAAGCGAGACAATTCATTATTTTTCTTAAAATTTATAATTTTCTTAATATTAACAAAGGATTTAAATATTGATCTCCTCAATACTAATTTCTCTGTACTGTGACGATCGTATGTGCTGAAGTCTCAAATGTTTTGCATTTATTTTTATACACTTTTAATGCTTTGAATTTGAATCTAAATTTGTAAAAAATGATTTTTCCTATCCATTTAATGATCGTTCTTTATTAGATCTCCTTTCGCAAATTCAATTTATACTTGCAATAAGTCAAAGAAAAAAAGCATCACTATGTTAAAAGTATAAGCGTGTTTTCGTAATAATGATGCGACAGCTTCAACTAGATATTTTACATTAAAATCTTACTACTATTATATATGCGAAAGTTTGTATGGATGGATGGATGGATGGATGGATGGATGGATGTTTGCTCCTCTTTCACGCAAAAACTACTGAATGGATTTTAATGAAACTTTTACCATAATGTAGCTTATACATCAGAATAACACATAGGTTATAATTTATAACGATATTCGAAAAAGTTCGATTGGTAGCGCTTTTTTCATTCCAATTTAAGGTACATTTTTCGCATAAATCCGCGAAGGCTTCCAACAAACAAATTCAGTATTTAATGCATCATCTCAACTCCCTGTCGATAGCTAGAATTGCGTGTATCATTTCCACTTTTCGCATTAAATTTCAAGGCTTTTCTGGAGTCAAATCAAAAAGTAATTTTTTTTCAGCTTCATTAATAATATCCAGGCTTTTCACATAGACATTGGAAATGCCGTCTACGCTACGCCACCCAGACGTCCTCTAAACGAGCATTTTTTACACTATGATTTGTATTTTAAAACATTTTGTATAGTCTTAATTGTAAAGTAGCAATATTTATCCTTAAGCAAGATGTTTTTTTTAGTGCTTTGAAACGGGCAAATATTATTTTGTAGAATAAATTGTATTTCTTTATTAATAGATTGTTCACTGCATCAATTATTTTTGCGAGTTTTGTAAATATGTGTTTTAGAGTATCGGTAACGTAATCGCAGAGGTTCGCAACTAATAAATGGATCAGGTTCATTATTTCTCAGTTTGATGGAGCTTTAAATACAACTTAACGGCATTTCTTAAATTTGTTTTCTTTGATTGGGCACCCCTAGCAGCATCATCTCATCGGCTGATGATCGACCATTCATCGAAACCCGATGAAATTCTCATCGGCCGATGATCCAATATGTCTCATCGGCCAAACAGAATCCGAGCAGCAAAATCCGATGAGTTTTGCTCGAAATACGATGAGATTTGGAGCAATTTACGAGCAGAACAGTCCCGTGCCGATGAATTTCATCGGGAAACTTGATCGAAAGGATATCGTTTTCCGATGGAATATAGCTCGGCTTATTTTCATCGGTAAAGTTGATCGGAAGGATATCGCTTTCCGATGAAAAGTAGCTCATCGAAAACCGTGCTCGGATACTGATCGGAACGATGTCATCGTGCGTTACGGGATGAGTTTACGAGGAGTTCCATGATCGGCCGAGCAAAATCCGATGAGTTGATGCTACTTGGGACTCTCTCGAGGTATTTACAATTGTGCAGTTACTTAGTATCCAATTGAACAGGAATTTTGCCAAATTTGTTACAAGAAGATTTTAATAACTGAGATTCTCGGCGATTTTTTCAACTGGTACCAGTTTTTGTGCCAAAGACTACGTAATAACACTTTACTGCTTACATGACGTAACCAAAATAAAACGATTATTGTCTGATATTTATAGACTGCGACAAAATCTTAATCATCGATATAATACTCCCACATATGAAAAGTTCGGTTTTTTTTCTTTTGTTGGCCGATTCCGTATGTATCCATTAAAAACCTTTTTAAAATTATGTCAAAACGTAAAGTAATCCGCATACTAAATTAATAAAACCCTTAAACAAGACTTGAATTACCATTAATTTGCGTTTTTGCACAAATAATTGTCAAATGTTCCCATTAATTTCAAAATCATTTAGGACAAAAACTTTTTGCTTCATTTTATGGTCAGCAATAGTATCTCAACATTTGATGACTATTTCTCTGTGACAAAAATTAGCGACATAATAATACTTAATATATTTTCATAAAGAAGGGAAGGGAGTAAAATTATCCTAGGTATAACAAAACAGTTACGCAAATTTGGCGACATTTTAAAAATCGCCAAATTCTTTTAGTTCAGGAAAAAAAAACAAAGGTGAGTATAAATTGCTTTTTAACATTATTACTGACCCAGGCAACGCCGGGCATTTTTGCTAGTAGACAATATAACCTTTGAAATAAGTTCGAATAGAGAGAACAAATATTTTGTAGTCCTCCTGAGATCGATCAGTTACTTTTTTTATACAGATAGCCTAATTGAGGGCAAGAAACAAGAAATCTACCATATGATAAAATTAGCCTTTTGTTGCAATTTATAGTTACTAACAAGCAATTTTTCTCGGAGAAGAACGAACTACTGCAGCAACATATCTGAGAAATAGTTATAGCATTCTAACAAATATCGAAGTATCTTCTGGTATAGAGAAGAATTACACATGTTATTCTCCACATCTCATTCATCCTCATTTGCATGTGGAGGATAAATTCTCAAGATAAATTGAATTACAGCGGTTGAAGAAACGACGAACCTTTAATTTTTATTGGAGCAACGCAAACATGGGAGTCCCTTGACTGTCAATCGGTTCAGAGGGAGTAATGAAATCTGTCATAGACAAATAACGAACGAAAACTTGCACTTCAATGAGCTGGTGAAATAACTGCAGATTCGGGTGCTCTAGAAAATCCAAGACATTCTTTTAAATAATTTTGCTATATATTGTGCGAAATTATTACTAATAATATGAAAACTCACACTTTACTTTAATGTTTAATATTCTCTAGTTTTTTTTATTACTATTATTTTTTTAATTTCTTTCTATAGGATTTTATCCATCAAACGTTAAATCTTCTTTTCCCATGAAATGGAATTTTATTGTTAACTAGCTGCGTATAACTGAATTGCACTGTTTATATCGAAAATGTATTATGTCAGAGGCTAACCATATTCAAAAAACAGGCTTAAATAAGAGAAAAAAAATAATTTAAAATTTCCCTCCAGTTTGTGAAAAAGAGCAATTTAATACCTCAAAATTTTAATTTAAGCTTCTATGAATTTCTAAAAAAGTCCGAAATCTAGTTATTGTTATTAATAAGTATGCATTTATGAGCATCAGGAGACCTCTGTGCCAACTTTGGCAAAGATCGGACGTGAAAAGTGGCTTTGTATAGGAAAGATACATACCCCCACACACACACACACATACAGCCATAATAATACAAATATATAAGTAGCTACAAGCGGATGTATTTTGATTATTAGTTTTCACTGTCTGATCATCAGGATTTTATGGATAAATATTAGATACACTCCGGAATTACATGAAATAATCCTGAAATTGTAATCATTAGTAATGATTAAATGCAATATTATTTCGAGCTCATATGTATTGTACCGAAATTAACTTTTATTGAGGTTGGTTTGATAAAACAGATTCTAATACTCGCTAAAATGTGTGAGTTAATCACTTACTTAAATATAATTCGGTTTCATTGCTTCTGGCTCCGACGTCAACGCAATATATCAATCATATATTGAAATACATACTTCTTCTAAGAACATTTCATCTTTGGCCTTATCGCGAAAATATTAATCAATGTCTGCTTGGTCGGAAGGTGGAATAAAAGTCAAAACCCTTCTCAGAATTCCATCAATAGAAACATATGTCTTATTGGGGTAGTCTTGAATCCATGTATTGAAGTATTTTTTTTTCTATACTGCGATAACGTGCTATCGATTTCATGGTCCTTCTTTAGAATTTCATTGCCAGAAATGAATAAAGCATAAGATGCTTTTTTCTGAATCTATGATAGCGCTATTTCAGCACATATTACTTCCAAAATCGTGACTGAATATCTATGGCTTATCGAGACAATCGAAAGGTCAAAAGACTAATACAAGGAAAAAAACTCCATGCTGCTATGTTACAGAAAAAAAAAGTTTTTTTATTAACTCAGTTGGTTGAACGGTTTTACAGGTATATTTCCTCCGCCTATCACGCTTTGTTGATTTGCATATATCGAGTTAAATTATTGTTCTTTCATTTATCTTTCACCTCCCACAATGGAACCACGGAAGCGTCTATAATGGGACTGTTGAGTTTTTCTCTTAAACACCAGGCAGTGACGGATTGTTTGTACAACGGGGAGGGTACTTAAACGGTTGTTCACTGTTATGAAAGTATGACTGTTCTTTGTTGTAACTCGATTCGCTTGCGGGAACGCCATTTTAGACCCTTGATTGCTTCCCTGGAACAGATGCTTGCTGAGTCAGTATGGAACGGTTCCTTTAATTTCTATACCTTCTTTTTCAAAAGATCGTTGCTCCTGATATGTTCATTGACTTGCTTTTGAGGAGATGAATGAAACTTGCAATGGGAATCAATAGAACATAAAGGAACTTAAATGTCTAAATCAATGATGTGTCTTTAGGACCAACTATCACTATTTTGTAAAATTGGAAAATATTTTCGATATATGTAGTACCGTTAAAATGAACTGCAATGATTTTTGCTTGATTCTTTCTTTTCTTTCCTTTCTTTCTTTCTTTTTTTTTTTTTTTTTTTTTTTTTTTGTCTTGAGACATGTTTGAAACGTCAGTGTTATTAGCTCATTTCCCCAGAAAATGAATGAAAATTCAACAAAATTTTCCGGAAACGTGACTTTATCAAGAATGAATTGCAGAATTTTTTTTAATATGGATGGTTTAAGTTTTTTTTTTTTTTTTTTGAAAATAACTCGAATAGCTTTTGCGTATGGTAAGAAATAAGGTATCAAATTGCTCAAAATTAAATTATGTATATAGCATACTTGTTCAAAATATCAACATTTTTGAAGGTAAAAGTTCCTTAGACCTTTTAAAAGTTAATAGGAGGTAAATTTTCTTTACGAATTTACTTGAAGTATTTGAGGCGTAAAACCTTGAAGACTACTGCGAACGCTACATCAGGAGACTTCAGAAGATACGAAGCAGATACGTAAAGTTTGTCTACATTAGCCTGTGCAAGAAGCTGCGTTTGCTGCTTTCATGATACCTATAAATTTGCTTTGCAATTTGAATTTGTTACGTTACTGGGTCAGTGAAGTGCATTTATCTCACTTTCTACCTACCAAAAACGTATAGCATAAAAGCTATTTCTTGTGCAATAATGCAATATTATAAGTGATTGCATTGCTTTACTGAACAATTTTTCCTTTTATTTATATACACATAAACTTATTTTGAGCTAGTTTCCAACTTATGTGGTCCCAAAACGGCAATAAAATGTTTTTAAGCATATCATAAAAACTGCTGAATACTTTAAGCTCAAGCTTTTGATATTCGTTTAAAAACTCTTCTTTATTGTTTTATCAACAGAACAAAATTTAATTCCAGTTCGGATTTTTTATTGTTATTTTTTTCAAAAATTAATTTTATAACTCATGAAAAGTATAAATTTACATTTTTTGAGATCGTAAATTACGTTTTATTATTAAATTGGTTTATACTTTAAAATAAAAAAAAATCCTTGGCATGTTATGATATCAAAAATATTTAAAATCCTTCTAAACTCACGATATTGAATTTTTTCAATTTTATTAAAAAACAACCGCTGGACCAAACTAAAGTAATTCGTTACGCAATGTTAAATAATTATGCCAACACGTGATCAAAGTGGATGTTGTTAAAATTTTTTCCAAGTTGATGCGGCCAAAAGTGATACAGATGACGACAGAGCATTAACAACAATTAAATTGTAAAATTATGTTTACTTTTTTCCGGAAGAGTCTAAAATAAGTAGGCTCCAGATACCAAGGACTGCCTGTATGTCTGTATCCATATGTATATTTTATAACCCAGGACATATATCTGGTGCACTTAATGTTTGTACATGTTTTTGCATCATGTAGTGTACAATCTTTGCCTTTATATTTTTAATTCAAAATTTTAAAATGTGGAACATACTTATAACACAAATTTACTTCAAAAACTGTAACTTTACATAGGTCTTTGTCAAGATCATTTAAATCAATTATTTATCTTTTTTTTTGCTTTGTTTCGTTCTACTATTTATTTTTTAAATAATGAACGAAATAACTATATTTTTAATTATTCGTTATCAAAAGTATTTAACATTTAATATGTCGATAATTAATGCCGCCATAAGCTCCTTACAAATTTTCTACATATTTTCACGTAATTGCAGGAAGTGGTAATCCTCTTAGCCTTTCTCAAAACAAAATTATATTTTTTCTGCTGCAATCTTAAAGTTTTTCCATCTAACTTTAAGGTAACCTTATTTATGCTATCCAAAAGGCTCTTCGGAGAATCTTTTATGTATTTTTCTTGGCGGTAAGTGTTTTTTACAGGAATAAATGGGATTAAATGAAAATGAAGTTTTTTGTTTCGTTGAAAAGGAAAAGGGATGAAGTTAAAAATGATAATTTAATTTGGTATTAAATTACTGAATAATTGAATTTTAGATGAGCTCTTACACAAAATTTTCTTTTATGCACAGCTTTTTAAAAGTGATTCTCAATGCCTTGTAATATCTATCTAAGAAAATGTGTGCATGATCAAGATGCGGTGGTTATTTATTCTTTACCTGTTTTGGAAAAGTCAGTCTTACATTAAATTTGTGTTCTTTGGTTTTATTACAGCCAATGGATTTGTTACAAAGTTTTAAATTTTTTATTGCTACTCTGTACGTAAAAAGAATGGTTTTTTGCTATGCAGCTTAGAAATTTACATTAAACTAGCTGCGTTGCACATGCTAGCGAAACATGTGCAACTATCTGACTTAAATAAAGAAAAAATATGGTGCGAAATTTCCCACGAACGTGTTGAAAATGGCAATTTTGTAACTCAAAAGTTAATTTTAGAAATTTGTTTGTTTGTGTTTTTTTTTTTTTTTTAATTTCAAATTCAGTCATTGTTACTAAAAAAGGTGAACATTGCGTTTCATAAATTTTCTGGTGACCGCCCCTCCTCCCCCCCCCCAAAAAAAAATGGGGGAGTTGGAAAAGTACCCAATTTCTTTTTTTTTTTTTTTTGTCACCAAAGGACTACTGTGCCAAATTTGGGAAACATTCGACATCAGCTGGATTTGTGCGCGGAACATACCTGCCTACACGCACACACACACACACACACATATAGCAATTTCTTTACACAAATAAAATAGAGTGCACATGTTAAATTTCTGAAGAAGAAAGATTGTCTATTGCCGTAATTTTCTAATATGCATATACAAATATGCACTCATCCAAATTCTTCACAACTATGTTTTTGATAGCAAATTCCAAAGAAATTACTTATTCTGAAATAAATTGCTTGGTACTCATCGGGATTTCCAATTATATAAATTTATTGAAAACTTAATGTTTTTAAAAATTGCCTTCTGAAACTGCTTATCGAAACAGTTTAGAAGATAAATTGCTCCTAATTTTCATTCTTCTTATTTTTCTGACTCCCATAACTAAAGCTAAAAACTCATATACGTCAAATAAAAGGAAACTAGAGCGAAGTTGCCCAGCATTATTTTCAAAAAATACTGCTTCACATTATACATAGTTTAACATGAATAATTACTGTCCAATTTTGCATTAATTTAACAATGAACTGCACCGTCTCTGATTCGCCATTCTTACATAGATGAAATTTCCCTTTGTTGTAATTAATGATGGTGGAATTTTGGCTTTACCTCTTCTTCTTCCGTTCATTTTCTTTCTTGTCACAAAAAAATTAAAATGCGCTCTTTCAATATGGCGTTTCGTCCATTAATTAAGGAAAATTTTTAGATTAAATTGCTTGCACAAATGCAATAAATTATTCTGAAATGTCATTTTAAATGAAAAAGTTTTTGGGAAGCGGGCGAAAGATGATGGTCTTTTTAACTTTTGCGGAGAGCTTTGAATTAAGATTATTTCATTTTTCTTAGATGCTCATTATTAATGTCGGCTCTGCGGTCTGCCTAGTACACGGTTGACTAACCGTTTTCACCAACTTTATTTACTTACCGTGAGAGCGCTGTTCTGATTATTTAAAGGGAAGCCGTTTCATTACACGAACGCATGGTTTATTTTCCTATCGAGTCATTCCACGTCAACTGGACCAATTTTTCAAATCGTCCCCACTCGACCATCTCCGATTTGGATTTGATTTTACAGAGGTGTAGACATGCCTATGAAACTAACCTGTGCAAATTTTTAGCTTTCAAGATCCAAATCTGGAGGAGCTAGGATCCCGCAAAAAATGTGGCCCAAAATGGCGGATGAACTTCATGAAACAAGTTGCAATGTTTAGGTCAAGGTTGCAGAAAATTTTATCACAGTGGAAGCCTAATTTTTTTTGGAGCTTAAAGTACTTTTGGTTGTCAACACTCTCCAGTATATTCTTTGAGATTGCGCTTATTAGATTTTGTGTAGCATGTGCCTAAACTTGCGAAAAAACGCGGTGGGCAATTTTTTTCCTGGATTTCAGGGTGTCATAAATTTTTAACCAAAAAACTTCAAAGGTTTATACTTCGTAGTTTTATTGTCCAAATACTTGTTTTTAATGTTTTACAGCTACAGAGCTTAAATATTGTATTTGTAAAAGATATTGGCACCCTAAGTGTCGATGAAAACGCTTCTTTTGAAAAATCGCCTGTTTTCAACTCCCTATATCTCAGGTTTGTCACCTAAGACCATTTTTTCTTTGGCACCACTAGAAAGAATAGATTTTTTCCTATCGAAATGAGTTTTTTTTTCGATGGTGTTCTTTCGAATAAGGATGAAAAAATTAGCTTGAAATACTATCGGTTATGAAGAATTGGCATAATTAGGTTAAGACTGCAGAAAATTTTATCACACTGGGGGCCTAATATTTTTGGAATTTAAAGTACTTTTAGTTGTCAATACTCTCCAGTATTTTTTGTGAGATTGAGCTTATTAAATTTTGTGTAGCACGCATGTCAACTTACGAAAAAACGCGGTGGGCAATCTTTTTCCTGGATTCATAAATTTTTAACCAAACAAATTCAAAGGTTCATATTTCGTAGTTCTATTGTCCAAATACTTGTTTTTAATGTTTTACAGCTGCAGAGCTTAAATATTGTATTTGTAAAAGATATTGGCACCCTAAGTGTCTATCAAAATCATTTTAATGGAAAATCGGCTGTTTTCAACTCACTGTATCTCAAGTTTGTCACCTTCAACCGTTTTTTCGTTGGCACCATTAGAAAGAACAGATTTTTACCTATCGAAATGAGTTTTTTTTTCGATGGTGTTCTTTCGAATAAGGAGGAAAAAAAAGCTGGAAGTTTTGTCAGTTGTGAAGAATTGGCATAATTAGGCTAAGACTGCAGAATATTTTATTATAATAGAAGTTCGAATTTTTAACAACTTAAAGTACATTTAGTTGTTAATAGATTCTAATAATTATGTAATTTCCAGCTCATTAGCTTTTGTGTAGCATACATGAAAATTATTGGCAATTCCTGTTTGAAAAATAGCTTGATTTCAATGAACTGTAACTCAGGTTTGTCACCTTCCATCATCTTTTCGTTAGTACTACTATAAAAAACAGATTTTTTCTTATCAGAGTATTTATATAAACAACTAAATGTACTTTAAGTTGTTAAAAATTCGAGCTTTTGGTATAATAAAATTTTCTGCAGTCTTAGCCTAATTATGCCAATTCTTCATAACTGACAATACTTCGAGCTATTTTTTTCTTCCTTATTCAAAAGAACACCATCGAAAAAAAAACTCATTTCAATAGGAAAAAATCTGTTCTTTCTAATGGTGCCAACAAAAAAACAGTGGAAGGTGACAAACTTGAGATACAGTGAGTTGAAAACAGGCGATTTTTCATTAAAATGATTTTGATAGACACTTTTGACAACAATATCTCTTACAAAATCAATATTTAAGCTCTGCTGCTGTAAAATATTAAAACCAAGTATTTGGACAATAGAACTACGAAACATGAACCTTTGAATTTGTTTGGTTAAAAATTTATGAATCCAGGAAAAAGATTGCCTAACGCGTTTTTTTGCAAGTTAACATGCGTGGTACACAAAATTTAATTAGCTCAATCTCACAAAAAATACTGGAGAGTATTGACCACTAAAAGTACTTTAAACTCCAAAAATATTAGGCCCCCAGTGTGATAAAATTTTCTGCAGTCTTAACCTAATTATGCCAATTCTTCATAACAGACAGTATTTCAAGCTAATTTTTTCATCCTTATTCGAAAGAACACCATCGAAAAAAAAACTCATTTCGATAGGAAAAAATCTGTTCTTTCTAATGGTGCCAAAGAAAAAATGGTCTTAGGTGACAAACCTGAGATATAGTGAGTTGAAAACAGGCGATTTTTCAAAAGAAGCGTTTTCATCGACACTTAGGGTGCCAATATCTTTTACAAATACAATATTTAAGCTCTGTAGCTGTAAAACATTAAAAAAAAGTATTTGGACAATAAAACTACGAAGTATAAACCTTTGAAATTTTTTGGTTAAAAATTTCTGACAACCTGAAATCCAGGAAAAAAATTGCCCACCGCGTTTTTTCGCAAGTTTAGGCACGTGCTACACAAAATCTAATAAGCGCAATTTCGAAGAATATACTGGAGAGTGTTGACAACCAAAAGTACTTTAAGCTCCAAAAAAAATTAGGCTTCCACTGTGATAAAATTTTCTGCAATCTTGACCTAAACATTGCAACTTGTTTCATGAAGTTCATCCGCCATTTTGGGCCACATTTTTTGCGGGATCCTAGCTCCTCCAGATTTGGATCTTGGAAGCTAAAAATTTGCACAGGTTAGTTTCATAGGCATGTCTATACCTCTGTAAAATTTGATCCAAATCGGAAATGGTCGGGTGGGGACCACTAGTCCACTTGACATGGAATGACTCTATCATGTTTTAATTACGTAGCACATATTTTCGACCAAAAGAAAGCTACTAATATTACAAAACCTTCTTATAAATGTATCAAAGAATTCGTAAAAAAAATATGATAACTCAGTTCTTGCTTTTATTATTATTATTATTATCAGTATTATTAATATTTTATTATTTTTATCATTATTATGCTAATTATTATTATTATTATCATTATTATTATTATTGTTATTATTATTATTATTATTATTATAATTATTATTATTATTATTATTATTATTATTATTATTATTATTATTACAATGATTATTACTATTATAATTATTATGATTATTATTATCATTATTACTATTCCAATTATTATTATTTTCATTCTTATTTTTATTTTCACTATTATTATTATTATTATTATTATTATTATTATTATTATTATTATTATTATTATTGTTGCTGTTGTTGCTGCTGTTGCTGTTGTTGTGGTTGTTGTTGTTGTTATTTTTTAATTATTTTTATCATCATTATTATTCTAATTATTTATTATTATTATTATTGTTATTATTATTATCATTATTATTATTATTATATATATTTTCTTTTTTTTTTATGGGATGGGGTCAGTTTAAAAGTGCTTATTTTTGCGAAGCACGTTCAAATGCAGTACTTTTGTTTTGTAATGTTTAAGATTATTTCATTTTTCTGAGATGCTCATTATTAATGTTGGCTCTGCGGTCTGCCCAGTACACGGTTGACTAACCATTTTCACCAACTTTATTTACTCACCGTGAGAGCGCTGTTCTGATTTAAAGAGAAGCACTTTCATTACATGAACGCATGGTTTTATTTTCCTATCGGGTGTTAATTACGTAGCACACATTTTTATGACTAAAAGACAGCTACTAATATTATAAAACCTTTTTATAAATGATCAAAGAATTAGTAAAAAAAATAGGCCAACGCAGTTCTTGCTTTTATTGTTATTTTTATTTTTATCATTATTATTATTATTATTATTATTGTTACTATTATTATTATTATTATTATTATTATTATTATTATTATTATTATTATTATTATTATTATTATTGTCATTATTATTATTATTATTTTATTTATTTATTTATTTGGGGGGGGGTAGCTTAAAAGTGATAATTTTAATGAAGTGCTTTTGTTTTGCAATGTTTACAGAATGTCTCTTTGTTAAACGTTCGGGCAACGTTTTGATGGAGAGCTAGTATGTAGAAAACTGATTTTATCTTGGAATAACAACGTATTATTTGATCATAAGCAAAAAAATTGAAATTCAATTGTTTAAAAATATTTATTTATTATTAATGAAATTTAAGACATTCCTTTTGTTTCAATCATTTTTTTAATGATAAAAGTTTTAATCGGCATTAGATAGTTTGATTTTGACAAAAAAAATTGAAGCACATGCACCCGATGTTAACAGCATATTGTTTACTTTAAATAGCTGCAATTTTTTTTTTAATCAAAAATCTACAGTTGATTTTAAATCGTCATTTATGAGATGAAATTTAACCCATTTGATAATTCTGCTAGTGTGAAATTAAAACAGAACAAATTACGAGAACAGAACTGGTTATTAAAGTCACATTACATACATTACAGCTTCAAATGTTACTTGAATTTTTTTAATACAAATTTTATAGTATTGCATTTGGGATGAGCGTTCGTATTCCAACTACGTAATGTATTCAAGTACAGTCTTTTAACCTAGTACTTTTAAGAAAACTTATGACTATTTCAAACAAAAAATAAAAGGACATGCTGATTTTTTTTTTTAATAATCGAAATATTGAGAAAAAAAAATAGAGCTTTAGAAAGCAATTGATTAGTATTAGGTGCACAGCGAGATCTCCTGGGTTTGAGCTATCTTGTCAATTCTAAGATGTTAATATCGCT
>JAXGGA010005310.1:0-79453 GCA_038373865.1 Uloborus plumipes | reverse complement strand
AAAAGTGTTTTAGTCTTTTTTTTCTTTCTTTATACAAATTTATATACATGATTACTGTGTACTTACAGTTCCAGCAGATCTGACCTACTTAATGGGCACATTTTACTATGAGAAAAAGCATGAAAATAAGCTACAAAAAAAATTTTCTTGAAAACTAGAAGAGACCCACGCTACTTTCTTTTCTACGTTATTCTACACATCTGTAGGTTCCATAGTCTATAAACGTTATTTTTTATAGGGTTGCTGTTTTGAGTTATATGCAATCAAAAAACCACAATTTTTGAAATTTTGAAAAAATATCAGTCTTTTTCTCTGCAAAGCAATGAAATATTAAACAATTTTCTTACCACACATTCTCTTCATAGTATAAATTTTCAGTATGTTACAAAAATTTGGGGGGGGGGGGGGGTTACTTTTAGGGGGGGGAATAACGCAGTTGAAAGTCGAGTGAAAATGGACTAATGGCGCGACATCGAAGGCAAAACATCGATGTTTCAAGACATCGATGTTTCGAAATTAAGACATCGATGGTATTGATACATTGACCAAAAAACATCGATGTTTTCAAACATCGACGTTTCAAAACATCGATCTTTTTTCATAAAAATTACTTACACATTTAAATGTACAGTAATACAGTAACTCCTCAATACATTGCGCCTCTTTGTATCACTCAATTAGATTTTTTTTTTTTGTCTCCTGAAAAACATCAACCGTATGATATCGATGTCAATTATAGAAAACAGTCCAGTGAGATATATACTGCAACTGTTGTTTAACTGTATTGCTTTTATTTATCGCATATTTTAATGAAACTTTTTTTGTTGAAATGTAAAACACCGTTATAGAAAAAAATCTAAAGCAAAACAAAAGCAACGATGTTTAAAAATCGTTGACCTTAAATCATCGGTAGTAATTTAAAAAAAAAAAAAAAACTATTTCAATACGATAGATGTTGCATCTGCTAAAGATGAATCATTTTTATTGCATATTTTTATTGCTTTTTGCTGAAGTGTAAAACAGACATCGAAAGGAAAAAAAAACATCGAGCGCGATACAGTGATAATTAAGATAGCGACCTTAAAACACATCGATGGTAACTATTAAAAACGTTTTCTAACGAGATTGATAGTGTAACGGCTGGATTAAAGATTTAATTTTTGGTCGCATATCTTGATGATTTTTTTTTTTTTCAAATGTAAAACATTCGCATAATGAATAATGAAATAAATAAACTTAAAAAAAAAATTGTGAAAGCAAACTAGAAATGTTTTAGAAACATCGAGAATAAAACGTCGATTATAATCATAGAAAATGTTTTCTTAAGGAGATTTAACTGAAACTTCTAATTAAGGATGAAAACTTCTCAATGCGTCTGCATATCGCATTTTTTTACCAAGCTTTTTTTGCTGGATTATAAAACATCGACATCGAAAGCAAAACATCGATGTTGGGAAAACATCGACCCTCAAACATCGATGGTAAAAACATCGATGTTTTAGCAAAAACATCTATGTTTCCAAAACATCCGCATCGATGTCGCAGCCCTAAAATGGACTAAAAGCCATACTTTGCGGCCGCTTAACTAAAAGCATCAACCCCTAACCCAAATAACTATGGGGTCCTCATAAACAGACACTGTACAATCAACAAATGTAAACATAACCTTGAGGTGGTGTTTCTGTAAAAAACCATTTCGCACTAAGATGCGTCTTTCAGTCGTTTTACCAAAAACGCGTTGCAAAGCATCAAACTTTGGGAATTTTTACCGAGCGAGCAAATTTTTTTTTTGGGGGGGGGGGGGGGCTCAAAACTTCAGAATGTTTACTTCTCATGACCTACCTAAACATGTAAAAAATGAGGCAAATTAAAAAATGCCACTGCCACACCTTGTCTGAATTTCAAAATAATGGCTCTTAAAGAAACTGGATCGTCACGCCCCAGAGTTGTTTGCTAAGTCATTGAGAACATTTAGTTTTATACAAATACAAATACAAATGTGGCGACCAGCAGCAGGCTCAGGGCCCAACTTGGCTGGTCCTAGTCAAATTAAAGACCCCAATGAAGATCAATGGCCCTCTTAAAGCCATCTACTCCATTGCTCTTTACCGCCTCTTCCGGTAAGCTGTTCCAAGTTCCCACTACCCTGCTGAAATAGTAATTTTTTCGAATTTCCAGGTTCGTCTGAGGTTTAAACAGCTTAAAACAATGACCCCTTGTCCTGCTTTCCTTGCAAAACTCCAACCCTGCAACATCATTCATTTTAATAAATTTAAATAACTGAATCATGTCCCCTCTGGTTCTCCTTTGCTCAAGACTATACATATTAAGCATTCTAAGGGCGCTTTTACACTTGACGACACGACAACGACGAAAGTCGGACGGTAATACAGCAACGATAAGTACCGTGTCGTGTCGTTTATAGCACTGCTTTTCCACTCAAACGATATCGTTTCTCCGAACGGGTCATTTTCCATCGCATTTCATTTCGAGATAGCACTGTGCTCACACGTATATTATTATGGCTCCTCCATTTATCAGATTACGACTGTTATATTTACTTTACTTCCAGAAAAAGAAAACAAATGAAAAATACGATATTGAGTGCATGATATTCACAACTTTATTACATTCTCACTCACCTTGTTTACTAAGAACGAAACGCATACTATCTGCTGGAATTGCAGAGCGATAAATGGCGGATCTAACTCCCAAAAGTTTGCCATAGAACTTTTTAAAATTAAGTCCACAGTTCGCCATGATATAAGTTGGTCGTCGCAATATAGTTTTGTTTTGTTTTCGTAATTGTAGTGCTCTTTAGTACTAAGCGAGTGTATCCCCATTTCGTTATAATGAAGAGAATTCGTTAACAAATATGTTTCGTTGTCAATCGTCTCTTCGTTGACACCATCGCTTCTTTGCGAATAGATTCGCCATTTATCCCTCGGCGGCGCCAACACTGTCAGAATGAAAACTTGAGTTTTTTTTTTTGTTGCATTAAAAATCGTCTGAGCAACAATAATGAAACAAAATACCAACTAAAATGAATAAAATTGTTTTATTGCTACATCTTTTGTTTATCGTCTGCAAATTGAAGCTTATATTTATTAATAAAGAGATGTCGAATTTAAACGCAATTGCTATATGGTTCGAAGAAAGTAAACAGATGGATGAGTATCGTCCCGATTTTAAAGGAGAGACGGATGCCATCCGACACGAATGGGACGACAAACGACAGCGTTCGATCGGAGACGGCAGAATCGTCCTAGAATCGGGAGATGGAAAAGCGCATAGCATATTTTAATGCATTTTGCGTGCTCCAATGTCGGATGACGACAATCGCTTACGATTTATCGTTGCCGTGTCGGTAAGTGTAAAAGCGCCCTAAGTCTGGAATCATAGTCTAAATTAGAAAATCCATTTACTAACCTTGTAGCCCTTCTTTGTACCCTTTCCAATAAATTAATGTCTTTCTTCAGATAAGGAGACCAAAACTGAACAGCATACTCCAAATGAGGTCTTACCAAACTTCTATATAGAGGCAGAAGAACCTTCTTAGATTTGTTTGAAATAGATCTATTAATAAACCCAAGCATCCTATTGGCTTTGTTACTAGCTATGCTGCACTGTTGACTGGACTTGAAATCCTGATTTATTAAGACACCTAGATCCATAACATTATCTGCCCTACTAATGACTGAACCCTGTAAATAATAGCTTGTATGCTTATTTCCATGACCGAAATGCAGCACTTGACATTTCCCAACATTAACTGCCATACCCCACTTGTCTGCCCATTTAGTAATATGATCCAAATCCTGTTGCAGCTGATTTATTTGTTCGTCATTTTCTACAACCCCCATAAGTTTGACATCATCGGCAAAACAATTCATGTTTCCAGAAACATTTTCATGAATGTCATTCATAAAAATAATAAACAAAAGGGGACCTAAAACTGATCCTTGGGGAACCCCACTTAAAACCTCACTCCATTTAGAATAGTTACCCCTAACAACTACTCTTTGTTTCCTTCCTGTCAGCCAATTCCTAACCCAAACTAGAATTTTACCTCCTACCCCTATACCAGCTAATTTGCTGAGTAGTGCTACATGCGGTACCTTATCGAAAGCTTTTTGAAAATCTATGTAAACAACATCTACGCATTTTTTGCTATCTAAAGCCAAGGTAACCTTGTCGTAGAAATGTAATAAATTAGTAGCACACGATTTACCTTTTCTGAAACCACACTGCAAACTACTCAACAGCCCATTATTTTCTAAGAAATTCATAATCTTAATTTTGATCAATGTTTCAAAAATTTTACATACCACTGAAGTCAGACTCACAGGCCTATAAAAGTTATTTTTCTATACGTTATTTTTCTATATGGTTTCTTAAGGATTGTGGTCCTTAATTTAATATTGCAATTTATTTTGTAAGCGTTATTTACGCCTTTCTGCCGTATTTGTTCAATTACCGTACAGATGTATGAAGTAAAATTCTTTGACATTTTAATTTTTATAATTCCTCGGAAAGATTTATTTTACTGTGAAAGGACTTACTCAATTTTGATCAAAATTTTTTCAATATGAATTCAAATTAGTCTATTTATTTTTTTTTCTTATTGTTTGTTTTTAGAATAGTAAAATTAAAGAAACTGGTTAAGTTAAGTATTGGGCTTTACACTTTTGAGCAAATTTTTAATAGAAAGAAAAATCATTCAATCGTTTATGACTGACCCATAAACATGGCAGTCTTAAATCACGTTATCAGAAAAAACTATAATAAATTCGTTTTTACTTGTTTCAACTCTATTATTTGATTTTTTTTATTTCTTCATATGTTTACTTCCTACTTCCTTTTTTCACGTAATAGATGTATAGTATTCATTAAAAAAAAAAAAGAAAAATGCCTAAATTTGGATGTTAACCACCCTTGAATAAATGTCAAGTTTTTTTTTCAATCAGATCTAATTGTCTTTGCTTTATTGATTGCAATCGGATGTTCCAAAAGAATTTTACTTTATTTTATTCTGTTATTTATTTTATTTATTTATTTATTTATTTATTTTGGCTTTGCAAACTTGAGTTCAATGCTGATTAAAGCAATGTCGTAAATTTGCAACTGCTTTGCAATATTGCAACAAGATTTTGTCACCAATTTGGTGATGTATCTCCCAGTTGGCAAAAAATTACTCAATAGCAATGAGATGCCCAACCCAGTATTATTTTAACATTTTGAAAGAAACCTGTGGAAACAATGAAACTTTCATAATTCTGTAAAAAAAATTACATGAAGCTGTCTTTCATGGTTTTCTGTTTATGTATTCTAATATGACATTCAACATTTCAGTATCGCATTTTTTAAAAATAATTTTTAATAGTGATTTTGAAATTAAAATAAATAATAACTAACCAGAAAGCAAAAGAAATTGTTTAATTTATTTTCTTACTTATTTTTTAATTTTCACAGACGATTATGAAGAAAGTGATATTGAGCGAGTTAGAAATGATGATCATTACTGCAAAAGATTCATCTTGCACAAAAAAGGCGATCTTGAAGCAGCGTTGGAAATGGTACATGAATCTTTGAAATGGAGAAAATCTTTTGGAGTGAAAGGTACATCCTTTTTATTCTGTGAATTTCATGCTTTTATTTTATTATAATTTAAAACACACATTGTAGCGGTTTGTTAAAACTTAATACTCAAAACATGACAGCACAGGCATCAATAAGTAAACAGCAAAAGTGTTATGAAGTTAATTTTAATCAAAATTACAAGTAATTATGAGCAGTTATGAATGATTTTTTCTTATTTAATATTATTTTGATTGCAGTCACATCTACAAATGCATAGACATTTTGCCGTTAAGTTCCAATTGCAAGGAAATAGATGAGACATGCCTGATTCAATATCCGTGTTAGTGTTCTCAAGAGGGAAGAGGGGGGGGGGAGGTCTTGAAATGCTGTTTTTCGGACATTGTGGCTCCTTTATCTCTAGAAGTATTGTGATGCGTCGGATGAAATTGGGGAAACGAGTGAACGAAAATGGGTGTTGATTGTTTTAATGCCTACTGGCTCAAATGGGATTTATTTTTCTCGTCGTTTGCACAAATTATAATTGGCTTAGTTGAACTAACAATGAAAGATATGAAATATATACCTGTGTATTTTAATGGATTTCTCCAAAATATTGTTTTAGTTAGAATCAGGGTGTCAATGATTTAAATCAATTGATTTAAATCGCGATTTAAATCAATTGATTTTTTTAAAAAAATCATTGATTTAAATCACTTTTTATTTTAATCCTTAAAAAATTCTCTTGGACAATCCCAATTTCATTATTTTTACCATTTTCTTCTAGAGCTTTGATTTCCATCTAATAAATGGAAAAGTAATCCTACTCATCCCCCCTCCACAGATGCTGGAAGGTTGCAGTCCAAATAATATGTATGCACAAATAATGCTATTTGTTGTCTAATATGTGAAATAAAGAAAATACATGCAGGTGCAGGGCAGGTGTTGCAAAGAGTGAATTGAGGGGGGAGGGACATGATATAATGTGTGTGATATATACTTTCAGTGAAAAGAAAAAACAAAAACAACCATGCAGAAGATGAATTTTCTATGCCTTGCATTAGCAACTGGGGGGGGGGGGCATTCTTTATTAGTGGCTGAAATGGAACATATTCCAGCTTTACAAAACAAAAGCAAAATAAAGAGGGGAGGGGCTAAATGAAGTGAGGATTGGGTTGAGCTTCCTGCCCCATTTGATTTTTATCCTAGCTAGTAGACAGGATTATTTTCAGATCGGCTCCTAACACTTTTTTCTGGGTTTCTTACTGGTGAAGCTTTACTTCAAAGGTGTTTTTAAAGACTTTTTCTGTACTTACTTTTGTCATGGTTTTCACATTTTGCTTCCGGTTGCAGAGTTAAATCCAACCGCATGAACTTTAACGCACTTCCGCTTCTTAGTGGAGCGAGCGGCACAGCGCGTTCCCTCAATCTGCTATATTTTTCTTTTAAAGACTTCTTGTTTCCAGAAACAATGAAATAATAGTAATAATAAAACCGACGTTTGGTTAATAAACTCAACACGTTAATCTCAAGGCTAACCAAAACAAAGATATATTTGCGGATTGTGGGCATTTATCCTTCATGTAAAGAGATGTATATAAGCCTCTCATATAAATATTTTTACTTATATAAGAATCATTGGAGTATACTTTTGGAAAATCACTGGTAGTTTGTTTATATGACCTTTTAAAATGCAATGTAAATATTTTATTGTTCTTGTTATTTTAATTCTATACTGATTTTAAAACGTAACTTGCTTCATACAAATGAATATTTTAGAAGAACAAAAAAAAAAAAAAAAACTAGGCGACAACGCGATCGTGCAAGATATGTTTTCAAGAAAAATAGTAACATAGTGCTTCAAACTGAAAGTCCTATTGCACGACAGCATAGACTACAGGCACTTCGCAATAGATATAAAAAATTGAAAGCAAATGAAACGAAAATTGAAAAAAATGATGAAAAAAAAATTGACTAATATGTTGATTGTTAGCTAATCTCATTCGTTTCATTTCTTCTTTTGCTTTAATATTGCAAGGTCGGATTTAAAGCTTCCAGTCATAGTCCTGCCAATGATTGTACTCGACTCAAAACCACATAAGCCAAACCGCTCGCTCCACTATAAAGAGGAAGTACGTCAAAGTTCACGCGGCTGGATTTAACTCTGCAACCGGAAACAAAAGGTGAAAACCATGACAGATGCAAGTACAGAAAAAGTCAAAAATTAGTCAAGTTTAAAAATTTGCTTAAGTGACTTATTAAAAAATCTGGTATGGACCCCACACTACTTCCTTTTACGTGTAAATTTCTTAGTAGATGTTTTAAGTGTTAAAATAGAGTGCTTGGAGTGAGCAAGATAATAATTCAAACATTTACACCCTAGTTTGCCACGAAAAATGCAAAAAAATGATTTACAATGATTAATTTTCCAAATATCGCCGATTTTAACATCATTCAATTGATTTTTCGCAAAATATCGCCAATAGCGCCAAATTGAACCGAAATTCATAAATATTTTTTTTTCGCCAAATTTATCTCCAACTTGGCGATATATCACCAAGTTGGCATTAAACACTTGGCGACCAAAAGCTTGGCGATACATCGCTAAGTGGTCGCGCCAATTCATATCACTTTAGTCAGCATTGAAATTAATACTGATTTACCCCATAAAAGGGGTAAAACATCCCCTTGGGAACATGCGAATGCAACCACAAGGCGAGGTACACAACTAGACCCTACTTGAAGCCTACATACCAAGCTAGAAGTTTTTACGGCATATAGTTTTTGAGTTATACGACATACATACGTATATACAGACGGCACGAGAAAACTCGTCCTAATTAACTCAAGGGTGTTGATAAATTAACAAAATTGGAAACGAAATATTCTCATGAATAAAAAAATAAAGTGTTCGTGAATAGCATTTTTAACGGCGTTTGTTATTTTCTCGGTGAATTATGCTTAACGGCGTTTGTCTTCACGCAATTCTAAATAAATTTCAAAACGAAAAAACTTTGAAATAAAATATAAAAAAAACTTTTTAAATTTAAAGACTATTTCTGTCCGCTCATTCGCACTAAAAAGTTTGAAATAAACTAAGTATTCGATATAGTGATTATAGTGTTCAGAAATTTCAGCTCATCTTGATGTATTTATATTTACGTTAATGCTAAAGCAGCCAATAAAGTTTAAATTAAAAATTTGATTTAAGAAATAGGCGGTATACTGTTTATTACGAACAGCTTTTACTATACCGCCTACTTCTTAAATCAAATTTTTAATTTAAACTTTATTGGCTGCTTTAGCATTAACGTAAATATAAATACATCAAGATGAGCTGAAATTTCTGAACACTATAATCACTATATCGAATACTTAGTTTATTTTAAACTTTTTAGTGCGAATGAGCAGACAGAAATAGTCTTTAATTTTAAAAAGTTTTTTTTTTATATTTTATTATATTTTTAAAAACTTAAAGGTATGTTGTTGTACATCAATTAAAATTAATTAATAACTGAAGTTTCTAATTTTTTTTAAAAAAATCAAAAAAATCCGATTTAAATAAAAAAAAATCTGATTTAAATCAAAAAAATCAGATTTTTTTGAGTTTTTTAAAAAAATCATTGATTTTTTACACCCTGGTTAGAATGTAAAACAAATGTGTAGAATTGAATAAGCACAAAAATGTAAAAAATAAATCTTTTTTTATGAAGCTCCCATGCCCTTTTACAGGATCCACCACTGTATGCACTTTTTACTGTTCTGTCTCCTCCCTTTAGCTAAATATTTTCTCATCCACTGGCTCTTTCTTTTTTTGGGAGTGATGAGTTTATTAGTAACCCTGAAATGTTTGTCTACCACTCTTATTGCTATTTGATTTTAACATTGTTTTGTTATTAAGTTTACTCTAACATTTTCGGAAAATGTTAGAGTTAGAGAAATGTTAAAGAAAATTTCTTTATGGTTTTGATTTGTTTTATGACGTATGGACTACTATTTAAAATTTTATAGGTCACATTACATGCTTTATATTTTTTCTGTAATATAAAGAAATAATATTTAAACCATAAATGATTTATTTTCTGTTTATTTTTTATTTATTTATTTTATTAATATTTTCCATGCCCAGATTTCTCATTTGAACTTTACTTGGTGATAAATTAATAAAACATAAATTAATGCCCTTACACATTTTATTTTAGATGTAAATCAAGCTGCTATACCTATTGAATTTTTTCAAGCCAAAGCAGTGTTTCCTTACAATAAAGATAAGGAAGGAAATCCAATAAGTATGTAGAAAATTCTGTCTAATGTTTTGCCTTTTAAGTTGCTTTTGCTGTGTTTGTGAATAGTTTAGAACAATAGTTCCCGATCTGGAGGCCCTCACCTCCAAAGGGGCAATTTAGCTCCTCAAAGGCCCAGAAGCTGTGGCATTAATCGCACCCCCAAAGTCCCTGCGGTGTATTGGGGCTCACAATGCAGAAAAATAGCACTTACTGTTTAATAGGTGATGGGATGCACCTAGATCTGGGGGGGGGGGCATTTAAATCCATGTTCACTACTGGTGAGAAATATTTAAAAGGCAAAATAATAAGTTGGGGAATATTGAAATTGAAAGTGTATGTAAACTAGTTGTTCAGAGTTCAGACAAGAAATCCAGAGGTAAAAGATACAATTTCAAGTTTCGGAGCTTCTTCCTCATACTTCTGTTAATCTCAACAAGATCAAAGAAATCATTTCATCATTCATCTTAAAGTGTAATATTCACAAGGCAAACATTGGTTTTAAAAAGCTGATTCAATTTACTCCCCTTAAAAGTGTTTTATGGTACATAACAAGATTCTTAAACTTTCTAACGACGGAATACAAATATCATTGCAGGCTTTTAAAAAAAGTTTTTGTGTTCATCTCTTATCTTTTCATTGGTACGTCAAGTTCTGCTTTAATTAATAGTTATGGTTTTGTGAATTAGGAGTTTTAACATTATTGCATATGTAGCGTCCCATCCCTCCCCCATCACTGTTTTCATGTTTGTTATTTAAACTCTGTAAAGTTTTATTGTGCATTGCTGCAGACACATTCATAAATTAATTTACTTATTGCCGAGAACTTTTATAGTTTGAAATAATGCATAACTATTGAATTTTTTCCTCTTGCAAAAAATTTCCATTATTATGAGCAATCTTATAGTACTTATTTTAATCTTTAACTGTAAGACTCATGTTTGGCCTCATGACTATCTCGCTCAACATTAGTCAAAGTATTATAGATGCACAGAGCAGTTAATATCTTAAACTGCGAAAATCAAAAAATATAGTTTGAGTTTTGTTCCTCTCACTCCTGCACCAAAAATTTCAGATTTAATTCTGGCAGCAATGTTCTTGATATGTAAATGCTTATTAAAAGCAGCATGTTTAGCTTGAAAAACTAGGCCTTTGTACATAAGATTTTAACGTGTCATCGTATGAGTTGTTATCCCAAAAAAATTCTTTTCACTCATTCAGTTTAAAAACTAATACTTCTTCAAACGAACAAGTGCAAGCTTGGTTTTAAGCACTGTCTGCCTTGCTTAAAGGAATATTGTTGCTTCCAAGGAATAATATTAGATTAAGCTAGGATTTTTTTAACCTTTCCAATTGACAACATTTGTTGCAAAATGTAATAATAAGTTGCTCTATGAAGGACTTCATTGGGTGATTGTTAAGTTTTAGAAATAAGCTAAATAATAAACAATAAAATAGTATAATAATTATTTCATCACCTCATAGCAAAAGTGCAATATATTACTGTTGTTCTGAGGCTTAGATGTCTTACTGTTGCCTTAAGGTGACGGTATCTACTAAGTAAGAGAGAAATTATAAATAACTTAAAACTTGAATTATAAAATCTTTGTTTTGGCACCTTTTTTCATTTGTAGAGTCTCGAAAATTCGAGTCTCAAAAGTCCGAGGTTCCGCTTAATCCGAGGCTCTTTATTGGCATTTAAAGGTCTATCTTCAATAGCTAAAAAGATAATTTGCATTAAAATCTGAAAATTAGAACCTTTTGCTATTAGAAAATTTTCTTTTGTACTCACAATGAAGTAGTACAAAAAGTATTGCAGGGTTGCCACAGGATACTTAAATGCTACTTTTTGCTACTTTTTTGGACACAAGGCGACTTTAGCTACTTTTTTATGCAAAAACAGGCCAAAAAGCTACTTTTTTTCACTGAATCTGCTTTTTTGGAGACTTTTTCCCCCTGACATAAGTTTTCTTTTGAAACACCTGGAGATTTTCTTTCACCCATGGTTTTAAATAATTTCTATTTCAAGAATAAAACCTTTCCTAAATAGACGTTATGGGCTGCACCGATCCACTGCATCCAATCAACAAGTTGGGCGTGGCTTAAGTGATGCGAAAACAAAAGTCAATCTTGTTTGGAACTGATTTGTATGCTTCGTACATTACTGATATCTACACTTTTCCAGAAGCTGAAACCTTATACAGTGCAATGCAAAAGAGTAGACAAAATGCAAATATATGAATAAAAAGAAAGCTATTCAGCGAAATGCTTTCAAATTTCTGCTGCAGGTAGACAATATTGTCCCAAGTACGTGTCTGGAGTTTTTAAAAAAATAACCGAAACAAAAATCGGAAATTACAAAAAACATTTTTTTTGCTTTTTGCTGCTGCAAAAGTTTAGATAAAAGTCAGATTTTATGCAAATATCTCTTGAAAGGTAATTGTTGGAGGAAAGGTGGGACTTTTTGCTTAGACTATAAGGTGCAGAGATTGCTGAATGAATATTCAAACTTCCATATTTCTGTAGTTCTCGTGTAAAGAAGAGAAAGTTTGGAAGCAGAAATTTGGAAATTGAATCCACTTTGCTAATTTTTCGTCTTTTAAATTGGTCCTAGTATGATAGTACACTTTTTTACATCGTGGAGAGCAAATTCAGACATGTGTATTGATCAAAAAGGCCAAGAAAAATTATATTTCTTAAAGATGAAGGAATTGTAAAAACGGCTCAAACTGGCAATTCGCCCCTTAATCCTATAAAACTTCTACTTGGGTCAAAAACAGAGACGTCATTTCAAGTTTTTCCAGGGGGGGGGACAAAGGGTAAAAACACAATACAATTTCACCAGAAAACAAAAAAAAACCATGCCCACTTATATGTAAATACATTGATTTTTCAAAGTCAGGGGGGGGGGCGATTAACCCCCCCCCCACCCCCCTAAATGACTGGTCTGGTCAAAAACAGCACGTGACAGCTAAGTAGATGAACAACTGAATCAGGATGCCCTCCCCCAAAAAAAAGAATTATGCTTGAGCCTCTTTGGAAACTCCCAAATAAGTCAGATTTTAATGGTAAAAGCAGCACAGCTTATGCTCATCAAAACTTTTCTCTAGGCAAGCTAATGGAATTATAATCCATCTAAGCCACCCAAATTTTAAGAATTTTCATCAGAGAAAGTAACATTCATTTTTAGTCACATTTAGTCTCATGGTAATATTGAAGTAGAGAGGGGGTTTCCAATATCTAGAATAGCTCTATCGGAAGATAAATCTTTGATGTCGGAACGTGTATTGAATGACAGGCTTATTATAAGATGCTCTGAAGCGCTGTTCTACAGTTGCACAATTCCAAATTGATAAGGAACTTTTAAATGTAGCTTATGATGCATGCAAATCATACCAGTTCTACCTTGAAGACCAGAAGAAAGAGAAGGAAGAGCAATTGAGATTAGAAAAAGAAAATGAAGAAAAGTTGAAACAAAAATAGAAAAAGAAAAGCTGTTAAGTTTGAAGGGATCTGTTAAAAAGTTAGAAGAAAAAGTCAAACTTTTCTGTAAAAAACCAAAAACATAGATTTTTGGAGTAATTTTTCTGTATTTATATGAGTATTTTATTTTTTCTTTTGAATCGCAGTAGTCTTGTAAAGTAAGTAACCTCGATTGTACTAGCTGATATAGGAACAGGAGGTAAAATTCTAGTTTGGGTTAGAAATTGGCTGACAGGAAGGAAACAAAGAGTAGTTGTTAGGGGCAACCATTCTAAATGGAGTGAGGTTTTAAGCGGGGTTCCCCAAGGATCAGTTTTAGGTCCCCTTTTGTTTATTATTTTTATGAATGATATTTGAAAATGTTTCTGGAAACATGATTTGTTTTCTGATGATGTAAAAATTATGGGGGTTGTAGAAAATGATAAACAAGTAAATCAGTTGCAACAGGATTTAGATCATATTACTAAATGGGCAGACAAGTGGGGTATGGCAGTTAATGTTGGGAAATGTTAAGTGCTGCATTTAGGTCATACAATAAGCATACAAGCTATTATTTACAGGGTTCAGTCATTAGAAGGGCAGATAATGTTATGGATCTAGGTGTCTTAATAAATCAGGATTTCAAGCTTAGTCAACAGTGCAGCATAGCTAGTAAAAAAGCCAATAGGATGCTTGGGTTTATTAATAGCTCTATTTCAAACAAATCTAAGAAGGTTCTTCTGCCTCTATATAGAAGTTTGGTAAGACCTCATTTGGAGTATGCTGTTCAGTTTTGGTCTCCTTATCTGAAGAAAGATATTAATTTATTGGAAAGGGTACAAAGAAGGGCTACAAGGTTTGTGAATAGGTTATCTAATTTAGACTATGATTCCAGACTTAGAATGCTTAATATGTATAGTCTTGAGGAAAGAATCAGAGGCGACATGATTCAGTTGTTTAAATTCATTAAAATGAATGATGTTACAGGGTTAGATTTTTGCACAGAAAGCAGGACAAGGGGTCATTGTTTTAAGCTGTTTAAATCTCGGGCTAACCTGGAAATTCGAAAAAATTACTATTTTAGCAGGGTAGTGGAAACTTGGAACAGCTTACCGGAAGAGACGGTAAGAAGCAATGGAGTAGATGGCTTTAAGAGGGCCATTGATCGTCATTGAGGTCTTTAAAATGACTAGGACCAGCCCAGTTGGGTCCAGAGCCTGCTGCTGGTTGTTACATTTGTTTTTGTACTCTTTTGTTTTTTTTCCTCATTTGTACATCTATATACATAAAAGACTACTTTTGTATCCGTATGTCCGGGGTAATCTTCCAAACTACTGGACCGATTTTAACCATTTTTTCACCGTAGATAGCAACAGTAACAGGGAGCAGGATAAGCTATAATTTATTTCTAAAAAGCTTAGTTTAAAAAAGTTATTATGGAAAATAGTAAATTTCATGTAGTTTCCCCATTATGATTAAATTTTCAGTCCATTGTTGCAAAAATTATTGCCTGGCAACAACAATATTAATAGTGATCATAATGAAAATGTGAACCAAGGCTTCACTGGAGTAAGTATGAAATTTATTGCTTTCTTAGGATTTTTAGATTCATCTGTGCCAATAATCGCTAACGGGGTAAATAAAAAGATAATTGATTTTGGCAACAGTTAGAGAACAGAAAATGTTTATAGTCAAAAAATTTCTAAGTTAGGTACGTAAGATGTTTTCACCAATGTAGTCACAAGGATATAAACTAATGATGGGACTTATTTTACGTGAAATGTTTGGAAATACTTGACTCCAGTGCGATTGATTTTACAGGGTGCGACAGAGAAACTTGCTGATTTTAATTGGATGCTAATTAGTAAGGAGTGGTCAGAAAGGGGTGGGAAGAGTCTCATTTTAAAGAGACGGTCCTGAAGTTTTGTTATCTCATAGTTTAGTTGTCGCCATGCGTTGGACAAAGGAGCAACGAGCGTTCGCCGCCGAATCTTACTTTTCAAATAATCTTTCGGTGGTCGCCACTCAACGTGCCTTCCGAACTCGGTTCAAAATTCAGCCCGTTGTTCCCATTCCTGGCTGGGAATCGACTGTTTTGTGGGTGAAAACATTCAGGGAAAGTGAGAGTGTGGCAAACAGAGGCCCAGGAGGTCAACGGATTTCCAGAACCCTAGAAAACGTCGAAAAAGTGAGGGAGTCGTTTTTGCGCTCTCCCAGGCGTTCGGCGCGTAAACACGCTGCTGCTTTGGGGATTTTTGATTGGACACTGAGACGAATTCTTCACAACGAACTCCAGTTTCATCCCTACAAACTTGCTGTGGTTCACCAGTTGAGTGATAACGTCTCCTTGAAAGGTGACGTACCGTGGCCGGCCCGCTCTTCCGATTTGACACTCTGTGACTATTTTTTATGGGGGTATCTCAAATCGATCGTTTACAACGACAAGCCCCGGACCCTGCAACGCCTGGAGAACAACATCCGGCTTGCTATCACCAACATCCCATCAGTCGATATGCTCGAAAGAGTGCAACAAATCTAGGGTACATGAGTGCATCATTAACAGGGGCCGTCATTCTTCCCGATGTAGTTTTTAAATCTAACTAATATAAAAATTCAGAATGGGTACCATATCTTATAAAAAGTAGTAAACTGATACATTTCCCTTAGTTGACTTTTCAAGTCTGCAAGTTTCTCCGCCGCACCCTGTACCAAGCTTATAACATTTCCGATTTACCTAAACATTATTTGTATTTAAGGTGTGTAATACAGTTTTTTAGTTTGTCCAGTCAGAAAAAATTGCCATTGTTTACAGAAGTAGCTATTGTGTGTATAGATATGCACTTTAATGTTGAAAAATTCATGAACGAGTGTCACTAAAACACCATACCCGGGCAGGGCCGGGTACCCGGCTAGTTTAATCTAATGCATTAGTTCAAAATATGTCGATTTTCTGAACTTGTTTTAAAGCATTAGTCATGATTCAGTTTAGCTTGTCACATGTTTCTATTCTGCTTCTTTGAACCTTTTTTTTTTCATGGCTACTTTTTGTGCCACTTTTTTTATTTTGAAGGCAACTTTTTTGCAACTTTTTTAGTATTTTTAGGCGACTTTTGCTACTTTTTTGTGACATTTTTCCTTTGGCAACCCTGTATTGAGAGGTTGGTGTCAAAGACATTCATCAAGTGTCACGAAATATCCTTTAACTACTAGAGATATATTAAGATATGCTTTGGAAATAACTTGATATGTAAAACGACTTGAAATTAAGTTTATCTTACTAATGATGATCGAAAAATGCTACGTTTCTACTGTTAAGAATTTTTTCCGGATAATCCGAGTTTTCAGTAATCCGAGGTGGCATGAGCCCCAATTACCTCGGATTTTCGAGACTCTACTGTAATTCCTTTTTGGAAAAGTCTAATAGATTGCTTTCTCAAGGTCTTAGGGATAATTTTCCCAACTCCTTTTCCCCTCTCCTTGTCTGCCCTGTTTTACATTTTAGTTTTTATCAATTTATTATCATTTGCGATGTTTATATTATTTAGTATTTGGTTTGATCTATCTTTTTCTTTTTTTGTAATGGTAACCACAAAAGAAATTCTGTTATAGAATGGTTGAAATGTTTTGATGGAATATGAATGCTGTTTTTCTTGCCGGGTTGTTGACAAAAAAAAAATTTATATTTTTCCTTAAATGTGTATACTAAATTTATTTTTTACTTATTTAAAATCATCAAATATGTACCAATACTGATCAATATTATTCAATTACGCAGGGAAATTAAGTGAACACACCATGTATGGGGGAAATATTTGGTTCCAGAAGGTTTCATTTGTATAAGCCTGGTATTTGGCTATCTGTCACCCAATTAAGCAAGGCTGGCAGTATTAGTCAAAAAGCAAACTTAACTGATGATATTTTATTTTTATTTTGTTTTAAAAGTACTTTCAGTTTAGTTTATGATATTTTCATGCAAGTCTAATGCAGCAATGAAATATATAAGTAAAAAACATGTCTTGTATGAATGTTAATCTTTGCCTTTTGTTTTAGTTTTAAGTTGAATATTTATATCTCTAACCTGATTAAAAAACATATTTATTATTTCCTTTTGGCATGTTTGTAATTTTTACTCTTTTTTCAGTTATGATTCTTGTTAGGTTTCACAAAAAAGCTCCAGAATTTGCGGAACTTTTGAGGAAATTTGTAATCTACTGGGTAGAGTTAATGGAAGAACAAACAAGCGGGGGCCACATGACAGTGATTATGAGTTGTGAAGGAGCCGGACTAAGTAATCTTGTAAGTTTCAATATGCATGTTTTTATTGAAAGAATGTTTTTAGTAGGGTTGGTTCGGGTAAGTGGGCCACCCTCCTTAAAACCGAAATGCGCATATGGTTTTTGTACTTTTTTGTACTGTTCATGTTATATTTCATCACAATGATTGGTTTTGCATATATTTGGGTTTCATGGAACTTTTTTTGGATCATATAATTTGTGTGAAAAAAAATTTCAAAAAAAAAAATTGAGAGTTTGAGAAACATTTTTCAAAGAAGTATTTCAATGTTAATTTTATTTTTTCTGTGTTCATCAAGTTTTTTTGTAGAGTTTAACCTAAAGTACACATTGCAATAAGAATTTTTATGCAAAGTATTAATAAGCGTTAAAGGGGAGGGGTCCCACTTACCCCTTTTTTTTTCGCAGTTAGGGTAAATGGGCTCCCTCACTAAGGTGTAAGTGTGGGGGGGGGGGCCTCATGATAATGATGATTTCAAATTGTCAAGCAGTTCTGATGAAGCAATTTCTAATATGAAATGAAAGATAATTATGCAGACCTAGAAGGAATTGATTATTTAGCTACAAAAACTGCAAAAGCTGGTAACTATGTATTTAGGAAACTTACATAAAAGAAAAATAAAAAGTATTATGAAGTTCTTACTGTACAATATGATACAAATAAAAAAAATTCTGCTACATTTAATAGAAAGAATAGAAATAGCTACACTTTTTGTTGGTTTGATGTCAGTGATAGAATTATGACTGAAGATGAAATGATGTCTCTCCCTCAACAAACTTCAAACAGACGCTGCCATTAAGTGCTTCCATTTTTTTTTTTTTCAACCTATACATTTTTTCTTATTTGACCAAAATTGATCTTAATAGACTCTATTATGTTTGTTCAACACTAATTTATATGTAAAAGCAAAAAATATGCCTTACCGCTTTTAATGAATTTCTGACACAATTGTTTTGTATTCTGCTTTATAATTTTCTGTCATACACATTTTAATGTAAGTAGATATCTCGTTAATGGATACATTTACAAAAAAGTATTTTCTACTAAAATGTTGCATACTTTATCAGGTAGGACATGCAAACCCCTTTTTTAGATATGCTCACTTTAAATATAAATAAATGAGGGGTAGCCCACTTACCCCTTCCTAGGGGTAAGTGGGCCACCCACGTCATCTTTTAATGAATACGATAGTTGAAAACATTTAAAGCATTTTTTTAGGAAATAATGCTGAACTTGTGTTTATTAATGTCCAAGATAAAATAAGTCCACCAATTTTTTTTTTTTTTTTGCTTTAAACTTGTTGTATAAGGCTTCAAAAACGAACTGTTCTAAAAAGGAGGCCCACTTACCCTAACTAACCCTATAAACGGCATTTTAAGAATTGTTATTTACTTTGTTTTATATTGCATTTTTAAAGTGAATTTCCTGTTACAGGATTTAGATCTTATCAAGTTCCTCATAACATTGTTTAGATCATACTACCCTGACAGTTTAGGTAAGGATAATTACTTAATTCTAGTAGAATTTCAACTTTTAGTTGATGAAACAAATTTGTATTTTTAATACGCTTTTATTAGTTTCACTTGTGGGTTTGTATGTAACTCTGAATGAATAAAAGATAAAATTCACATTCTTTACAACATGAAAATAATTTATTTAAAACTATTTGTAATACTAAAGGCTAAACTGTATTACATCTTGATGTAAGAGTATAATAAGTGTTTCAATTGTTTGTATGTAACTCTGAATAAAATATAAAATTCACATTCTTTGAAAATATAAAAGTAACATATTTTTTACTATTATTAATAATAAAGTCTAAACTATATTGTATAAATTATATTACGTATATTAAATGTTGATGCATTATAAGAGCATCTAAGCATACAGGGTGAGGACTCAGTCACCTTTTGAAATTTTGGTTACTTTTTGTCACCTTTTGAAATTTTTGTCACCTTTTTAAACCTTTCTTGAAATGTGTTTTAGAAAAATATATTTTTTATACATAAAATTTTTGAAAAGTATGAATATTTTTTTCTTTCCCTGAAAATAAATGGAATTAAAAAAAAAAAGCAAAAATATCATTCAAACATACAAAAATAGTGTTTCAACTGTGGCTCTTTTACGAAACAAAGAAGCACCTGTTAGAAGCCTTTTAGAAGCACCTGTTTACGAAAATTTCAAGAGGAAACGAAAAACAAGGTGCACCTGTTCCAAGAATACTTGGAAGTTTTTTTTTTTTTGTTCTTGAAACAAAATTCCATTGGTGATTTGCCTAGAAATCGGGAAAAACAGAGGTCAAAGTTCTTATCTTTACCCTCATGTTCCTGTCTCTTTTCTGCTCTACCCCCATAATTTCAAGTAGGGCCGGGCCGTGTTCAAACCCCCTCCGAAATTTTTTTTCAAATCTGTTCCAAAACATACTCATTATTTTCCTTTTCGTGCTGAAAAAAGACTATTATTACTTTTATTTTTTTGAATTTCATTTGAAAAAAAAATAATATTTAACAATTAAGCATAGGTTGTTTTTTTCAACCTTGATTTTTCTATAAAAAATAAACAGTCAAATAAAAAAAATATTTTTTTTTATCAAAAGTAAGGTACAATGCTCTCAGTGGTGCAAGTGCTGCGCCAAATAAAGAATCTTGCGACATTCTGCTCCCAAACGTATTTTTTGATCGAAATTGCGCCTGCCTGCGCCAAAATGGCCGTTTTTCTAGCGAATATCGCGAAACAGTGGCATAGCTTCTGTTTTTGTTAACCGTACGTTATGACGGTTGCTATGGCGATATTCTGAACACGTACGTAGCGAAAATTATTCTCCTTATCTGAAATTTCAATCCTTTTGCATCTTGCAAACGTTTTGATATTTTTCACAATCCAAAATTATTTTGACATATGCTACCTCAGCTTAATTTATTTTATGTTTTATTTTGAGAAAAAAGTAATTTTTCGTCGCGGACGAAGCTTCCTATGTTGAAGATTTCAATCCAAATGCATCTTGGCAAAAATTTTAATATTTTTGACAATAGATACCTTCTAGTAGCTTATTTTAGCTTATATTTTGATCACAAATAATTTATTTTTTTTCTATTTATATACATATTAAGCATTAGGTTATCCATTGCTTCATTTTTTGGAAAACAATTAAAACAATCAAGCACATAATGTTTAATTATGGCTTTATACTGAAAGGCAGTATTTTGAAAAGTTGAATTTGTAAAATTATACTTTTAAAAGCTTAAAATAGAATTTTCCATGCTACTAGCAGCAGTGCTCTCATTAGGTCATTAAAGGAAAGATAAAATTTTGATGTGTTGTACAAAATTCAGATATACTTCATGGCAGCACATAATTATCTCATTCTACTATTTAGAAGCTCTAGCGTCTTTAAGTTTTGTAACCAACACAGATTTAAGGTATTAAAAGCAGAGAGACAAACAAATTAAATGTGAAGCAGTATGCGATAGTTACACAAGAAGCTTAATCCAATCAAGAATCATCAGATTCTTTATTAAATTTAGCTAACCAACGACTAAAGTCAGCTGTTAAGAACAATGTCTTGTCTGAAATCGAGTTGCAAAATGGATGTTAGAAGATGCAGAGAAATTATGAGGAAGAGAAAGAACAGTAGAACAAAAAGAAACTAAGTTAAGGTTTTTCAATTTTTAGCCCACAAAATCTAATTTTGCACTATAAAACATAAAAAAAACTTTAGTTTACTTTTCAAGCACAAAAGTAATTCCTCAATTTTAAGTTAAAGCGCATTGTTAACAAAAGAAAATCTAAATGCTATTGATAATTATGAAACTAAAAAATCAAAAAATGTCTAAATTTTTCATATTGTCGTGGAAGCTTTAAACCAAACGTTTGAATTTCATATTTGGCCACCACAAATGGGCTCCTAGGTTATTCATGGATAGGATTCTTTTCTAAAAAATGCAAAAGGATTGGTAGTATAAATGTAATTGTAAAGAAGTGGATGAGTTTATCGTTTCTATTTGACTTTAAATGAATGTTCCAATTTCTATATCCTTGTCTGAAATTCGAGTTAAGTACAATCAGACATTTTGCTGTTCACCTATTGAAACCATATCTAGTATTTTAAAACTATAACTAAAATTTAATAATAGATAATCAGTGCTTAGTTAAAATGCAAATATATTTCTGTACCTTAATGCAAAAACAACCAATGTCAAAATTCGTCGAATTGAGATATTCAGGCTCAAAGATTTGAGTCTCCATAAGAATGTGTTAGATTTGGTGTCTTAGTTTCGCTCCACTGCTAAGGCGGTTTGTTTTAAAGCATTGGTGGTTGTTCTCTATGACAGAGGATGCCTTTCTGTCCCCATTACGATAAAAAACTAAAAACATCAAATTTTTGACTTTGGTTGTTCTTGCATTAAGGTACAGATTTAAATTACTATAAATGTACATGTTTATCACAGTCACATAGTATCTTATTAGAGCCTGATCCTAAACGCAATTCTGCCACTCCCAAATGGTATTTTCCCTGCTCCCGAACATGCTCCCAAACAACATTTGGTCATTTGCATCCCTGTGCTCTACAATTTTCTACACAATCACCTTGACAATTGAAGCATTTGTTATATCTGTGAACAAGCTTTGTAATAGCCTCCTCGTATGATGTTGCGGCCAATGATTGGAAGTGAGTTGTGAGTGTCTTTGGGTTCCACGCCACTTTGGAAGCACAATGCCTTTCCAAACCCCAAGCAGGGGTCTCCAAGTCCCTGCTTCAGTTCAGGGAACACATGAAAGTCACTTGGTGCTTGGTCAGAACTTTATGGTGGGTGTTCAAAAATGTCCCATTGAAAGTGCTGGATGAACCGTTGGGTTACACAAGTGCTATGATGACGGGCATTGCCATGCTCCCCTACTTGGGGGCATGGCAATGCCAGTCTCCCCTGCTTGGGGTTTGGAAAGGCATTGTGCTTCCAAAATAGCGTGGAACCCAAAAAACACAGTCACAACTCACTTTCAATCATTGGCGGCAACATTTTACAAGGAATCTATTGTAAAGCTTGTGCACAGATATAACAAATGCTTCAATCGTCCAGGTGATTATGTGGAGAGTTGTAGAGCATTGGTACCTTACTTTTGATAATAAAATATTTTTTTATTTGAATCCATTTATTTTTTATAGCAAAACGGAGTTTGAAAAAAAAAAAGCAACCCTCGTACAACCCACTGCTTTATGTTTATATGCAGTATTTATTTTTATTATTGGGACTATCATCTCTTGCAGAACAATACAGCGTTTCCTTAAAATTTTCAACACCTGATCTTAACGAATATATATCAAAATTCTTTAAATTTGAAAATGCTGAACTGTATATTTACCCTATTTTATCGATGCCAAAACATATATTAATTTAAGACATTTATTTTTTCGAATTTATGCATACTCACATCCATTCTTTTGAGTTACTAAAAATACATCGGATTCTTAACAGTGGCCGAAAATATGCTGAGTACATGTTAGCTTTTTTTCTTCATTTAATACATTCGTCATGTTTCACATTTGATTATGTAAATACCCTTAAAGCATTACATTCTCATTAAAAAAACCTATTGTAACAAAAAGTGACAGAATTTTTCGAATTACATAAAATTTCATTGATCATGTAGAACTCAAGAGATAAGTGTTTTGGTAAAACCCTCCTCAAAATAAAAGACTGCGGTTGTGATTTCAGGTGTTTATTTAATTGGTTTTTAAGAAAAATATTTGAACATAACATAGAATTTACTCTGAAAGTTTTTCAAAAATGTGTCCTAAAATGGTTTATTTTGTTACTTCCAGCCCTATAATATTCATGTTCAGAATCAGTCTTTTAAAATAGTATGTAGGCTATTTTGGTAAAAGTCAGAAAAAAGGATAATTGTTTTCTGCTTTTTGATTTCTTAACAAATTACTTTTTGTCACCTTTTAGTCACCTTTGTTTTAAAATTTGTCACCTTTCTCACCTTTTTCAAAGACTATCAGCAGTCCTCACCCTGAGCATATTTTTCAGTTATTTTAAACTAATTTATAGATTATTTTCATAACTAATATATTTGGATGTTTGCATATTGTTTTCAACTCCACCTTTAAAAAAAAATCTTTGCTTTGAGTAAACAATTTTATGAAAATAGATGAATAGTGTAAAAAATGTCAATGTCCTCACTCTGTTAATGTTCTCTCTGTTAATTAGAAACTTTTTTTTTTTCTCCTGCATGAAATGTGTTGGTAAAATGCTGGCCTAAATTATATTGGATCTGCTATATGCTAATACATAATTACACACCCCTCACTTTTATGACCATGCTACCTTAATTGTTTATGACAAGCTACTTTTCTTATGAAATATAATGTAATGTTAAATCACAATTAAGAATTTTTAAATGATTAATTATGATAAAATATTTTCAGCTCACATTCTCATCTATGAATTACCTTGGATCCTAAATCGTAAGTGCAAAGTTTTATATTTTTATACTTTCTAATTTACAAAAGTAATGAATGAAAAAAGAATGCTGTACACTTGTTGAAATATTCTACATTTACTGAGTGGTCCAAAGTTGTGGTGTTTATTGCTGGGTTTAAAGATTTAAACAGCATCTCCTTCATGAAATGTGTGTTCCAATTTGAAATCTAAACTGTAATAATATTTGAAATTCTTGAGTTTTTAAGCTATGTTAAATTTTTCGGTTATGATTTGTTCCTTTCTCTCAAAAGAATGTGTGGCACTAAAATTTTACTTTATTGTATTTCAGCTGCTTGGAAAATAATCAAAGCCTGGTTGCCTCAAGATTTTGTAGAAAAAATTAAATTTGTAAATAAAACTACTTTATTGGAATACGTCAATGCAGATAACTTACCTGTTGACATGGGAGGCACAGTAAGTTTCAGAGTATTCAGCTTTTGTTAATGAAATTTTAGAACTTGTTGGTAACTGAATAAATGTAGTTTTTTGTTTTCCTTTTGTGATTAAATGATTTTTATTTTTTGTTCAAAATTACTTTTAATGTTTGCATAGGCACAATTTCCCATTCTTTTAAATATGGATGCCTATGTTTTATAGTTCCCGCATTTATGTCTGTTTCTGAATTATATTGGGATTAATGTCTGCCAAACCTTTTGTAGATATTTTTTCATGCAAGATCTTGCTATATACTATTCATTCTATGCATTTATTACACTTCTAGTACAATATATAATTCCTATCTTAGATTGACATTTTGATACAATTTTGTATTGATAATATGTATGATTTATACAGAAATATCAGCTAGGGATACCCAAGTCTATGTATGTTGCTGGGCTGAAACATATTTTTATGAGTTTAAATACTTTCAGAACATAAAGCAGTACGATACATTCCCTGAGCCATGGCAAAGGCAAAAACATGCAATATACCGCCAACTGTGCTATTCCATCCAATGAGTGCAGTTTCATGCTCTTGCTGGTGTTAAAATTTAACATTAGCGACCATTTTTTTGTCTCTTTGCTTCTATAAGAGGATTTCTGCCTCCAGCTCGGTTACTTCCGATTCCAAGCTGACGAGTGCCAATAAGCACGCAACTGTAGTCCTAAAATGGTATGACCAAGCTGGTGGTATATTGCAATTTTCAGAATAGTTTAAGAAGACAATTGAAGTAAAACTTTTTTTTCTTAGTTTTAAATATATTTTATGTAAGTATGAAGTGTCAAATTGTCATTCCCACACTTGACCCCACCCTAAGTAAAAAAATATACAAAAAAAAAAAAAAAAAAAAAAAAAACTGAAAACAAACAATAAGTTCCACATCTTTGTGCTCTTTATTTCAAAATATTATAAAGTTAAATGAACAAAACTATATAAAATGAAATTTTCATCAAAAATTAGTTTGCATAATTAAGTTTGTCCCCAGCAGGGAGGTTCATTCCCTCACAACAGTAAATTTAATCTCCAGAATTTCAATAAAAATTTGTTTTGAACAAAAGGTTTTGTAATTTGCAGCTGGCAACACAGAAGAGTATTGCAGCATATTTTTGTTTTTAAGTTGTAGAAAAAACATTTTTGAACCTAATTGAAAACATAAGACTAAATTTATTTTTTTTTTGCATCCATCATTGCCTTTCATCTATTTTTACAGCAAAACAAAATGAAATAATCCATGAAAACTCAATCATCTGTTAATACTTTGTTCAGGAATATTTGTATGTGAATAAACTCGACTACCAGATGGGCGTAACTGCTGGACTTGGGTTTTAATGAATTCATCATTTCCTCACTTGTGAAGGGATGATGCTTTCGCACTAATTGTTCAAAAAATAAATGAATATTATTTCTCTTAATATAATAGTTGACGTAATGGTTCTTGCAAAAAAAAAATTCAATTGATGTTTCCTGGAAATATCTGTAATTGTGAAAGAATTAGTGTGTAACAAACAATGGTTCCACCAATTCCAAGAAAAAATTGTGCCAAACATTTTTGCCTATGGCTCTACATATTGTAACGAGTCCGTAGCACCTTCAACTTTCTTAAATGAGCATTTCAATCTTGAGGAAATAACTATAAATTTATTTACAAGTATGTACACTTATTTACAATAGGAGCAGGAAACAATTGCTAAACATCCAGCAATTAGGTAGCAAAACAGTACACTGTATTCTCAAGAGTAACTCAGCACCACGTATCTAACGTGAACAGTAACTAAGCAATTACAAAAGCAAAACAACCATTCGCCCAAGCGAACAAAAACGAGTCTCCAGAAATCAAAATCTGAAAAGAACTGACTGTGTTCAAGGCCAGCTATTTATACTGGAGAACGAGGACGACAATATTCTAGCAAAATCCAGTTCATTCATAAGTTGACTAATCTATTCAGGAAAGTTCCAGCAATAAAAAGAAAAACCACTCGGAGCGAAAAATGTCTTCATGCTTATTAAAGTTAGGGCAAGTGTAAAAACTACAAAGTGTTACAGGGCCGGTATAAAAGTGATAAAAGTGATATCTTCAGACACTTTTGCAACATGTCGCCGGATAAAACCAAAACTAATGAAAATGATGCAAGGCAGGAAAAACAACAACTATTTACAAGATTTGTCACAATATTTATTATTTTTGTTACATTGTGTTATGTTTCTTTGATTGAATGTTGCAACTGTAATTTCTAATGTTAAAACATGCTGTATTCTAATAATCTCTCACTGTTTTAACTTTATAAATAATTTATATATTTAAATATACTGAATATTTTTCAGGGCCTACTTTTTCATTAAGTCCTTGCATCTATATATCTCCCTAAAATATTTCATTTGATTCCAATAATTTTAATTTTTCTGAACTTTGTTTGCTCAAAATGAATTTTTACGAGAATGACCCATTTATTAATGAGCTCAGGATAGTTTGTTTTCTGGACATCTATTTAGATCTCTGCTAAACTTGACTTTAGCTACAGGTAGCTTTCATGTGAGTTTCCGGTTGGGAGTTAGTCTAATTAGCCTCTGCTTTGGTCAACGGCTGCTTCTGAACTGTTTCTACAATCATTAGTCCCTTTATCGTGAAGTATCTAATTATCTCATGCGAAAGTTTTTAGATATAAAAAGAATTTCACTTTAATCTTAGCCAAAAAGCTGGGAATTCACAAAAAGAATCTCACTGTTATGATCACAATGTTTGGTATCAAGGTTTTCAGACATTCATTAAAAATTATCACAGTTTTTATTGGAAAACAAGTTTTTTTTCCTTAAAAAATTGCCTTTTTAACGAACTTGTATTAGAAGATTAGTTTTAGTACGTAAAGTAATCTGTTACATACTATGTAGTGTATTGAGAAACTAATTATAATTACAGGTTGTCTTGGTCAAAAAAAACTTTATATTCATATACTTGTAATTTTAAAGCCTCCTCTTTTTCCTTTTCTTTTTTTAAATAATATACTTATGTAGACCAATAGATATTCAATATAGCGTAAGCTTGAATTTCTCCATTAAGTTCAACATTGAAGAGCCTTGTGATATCATATGAAGAGCTGGTACATAATGACCTAGTACTCATGATCATACTGTGGCTTTTAAACTTTTCTGATTAACAAGAGAGAGCTATTTATCAGCTTGATTTAAAAAGGATTAATGATGTATGATTCATAAATTAATCTTCGTACAGTGATCATCCTGACATTCTCTTTTGTTATCTTCTCTTAAAATAAACGACTTAAGATTTTAATGTGTAATTGTTTGAATTTTGACTTTTAGTGCTTTGTTTAAAAAGTTTATTGAATTCATTTATTGTTATAGGACACCAGAGAGTATGAGCCTCCTACGCCTGAAAATGACATCAACAGCAACGAAATTGTAACAGAACCTAAAAAGGTATGACCACATTTTGAATTAGTAGCTTTTTATAATATTTATCTTTGATGGCAATGTTCTAACACTTTCACTTCTATAACATTAAAAGTAATGGTTTTAATTTTTAATGAGGCAGTCCCAATTGACTTCAAAATATTATTTAGTTAAACTTCTATCTTTGCTCACATAACACCTAGGACTGAATGAAGCATCATGCAGCATCGTTAACATCTAAATGTAGAGAGAATGCTTCTCCTGAGAAAGGCTATTGCTGAAAGTCAAAAGTTTTTACTAGCCTTAAAGCCTGGATGGTTTGGCTTCATTGTTTGGCTTCATTTCACCTGGTTTGGCTTCATTGTTTGAAACGCATTAATAACCAACCAGTCCCTAAACTAGTATTTACGATTCAGGTTTTTTGAATCTGTATCTTTTATCGCGGTTAGCAATTGTTCTCCAAAAAGTAGTACTGAGGAAGATAGCGCTAATAGCAAAAAATGGTGGTCTTTTAAAGGGGTGAGGGTAAACTTAAACTATTACATTGCACCTGATATGACTGTTATTTATAGAAACTGGTGCTAGGATTTTGCCATGTGTATGGGATGTTCAATAAATAATTTTGCTTTAGGTTTCATATGTGTTTTACTGCCAAAGTGTTTTAATGATATGCAATGAAGGTCTTAATTGAAATTATTTATATTTTGCATCAAGTAATATCACGTATGGGATTTTTGAAAATAGTTCTATTAATGTTAGACTTTTTTTTTAGCTTGTGCATTTTTTATAGCTAAAAACTATGCTTTACTAGCTCTAAAAACTTTTCATTTTAAAATTCACTGTGATGTGTTTTCAACTCTGCAAATGCTAAATTAAGCTCATTCCTGTAAAAGAGATAACTTTTTAAAATTATTTGTAACATTTTAAATTGCTCTAAAGCTTTGCTCTTTAAATGTGACTGTCAAGGGTGGGACAACTGTGTCATTTTAAATTTTATTGTGAAGAAAGGTGTGTTGAAAATGAGGTTGTATTTGATTAAACAAATCTTAAGTTAAATCAAATATCAAATGCACTAAAATTTTGACTTTAATTGTAATGAAAAAAATGCCTTTTATTAAATTTGCATCTATACTGTTGTGGTATATTTGCTTTAGACAATTGATGTATATGCTTTGAAACTTAAGTTACTGTATCGTTAAAATTACATGGAGCTTGAGTGTTTGTCCATGATGTACTATGATAAAGTAAACGTAAAAAGTTTGTCCACCGTGCTTCTAACAAACTAAAAACTTAACAAACTTTAGCACACTGAAAAAATGAAAGCTTTGAAACTGAAATCCAACAAATAGTTTATAAAAGTAGTTGCTTTTGAGTAAAAAGTCAACAATTTCTTTGATCAGAACAGTGCAGAATTGTCTCTTAGCTGCCCATAGGCTGGTCTTAAATATACTACCCCTTTCTCTTTTAAGCTCTTCAATTAGCTTAATACTATACTTTTGAAAAATTTCTTCTCCATGATGTGGTGAAAATAAATATTTCATCATAAGATAAAACTTGTTAAAGAAAATACAAATTTTCTGATTTTTTAAGCTATAGTATAAACATATATAAAGTAAAATTTGCTTTCCTTAAAACTTCCCGTCTTTGGCCTTTGTTTACTAGGCCTTATTAAATTTTCCATCCTGTACCTGAAAAAATTGTGTTGTAATTTCAGCATAGTAGTTTGAAGAAAAGGTGTAAAAAGAATAAGTTCATATTATTTGATTCGAAAGATATTTAAACATCTTAATTCAAGCTCATTACTTGTTAACTAATAAAGCTAACTACTTTTACTGCTCTAACTAGCATTGATTCAACTCATATCCTTAGAAAACAACACAAAATTTATGAACCAATTTAAATTCAAATTTCAACTTTGAATAATGTTTTATTTTCGAGTTGTACCTATTATTCTTTTAAAAATATGTATTATAGCAGCAACAATATAAAATTTTAGCTTCTGCTATGACACATTTTTACTGTTCCACCCATGATGTGTTATAATGCTAACCTTGCTAAATTTCCTCTTAAACTGTAAATAACTTTCCTATTAGGTACATTTCTCATACCTTGAATCTACAAGAAGGCACAAAAGTGTAAGTATGTTGCATGTTTTGGTCTTTGGATCCAAATGAAATTCTATTTGAATATTGATCAGTTCAATTTCAACTGGGATTTTCCAGAAATATTTCAATCTATTTTTTTTTTTACTCTTAGCACAATAAAAGTAATGCTTGCAAATAATTGTTCTGCAAACACGAGCAAATAAAATTTAAAAAAAAAGTGTTTTGTGTTACAAAAAACCCTTTAATGCATCTAGCTGTGAGCTTTAGAATGTAACTAATCAACTTTTTCCAATTTGATTCCAAGTTTCTGGATTCACTCTGGTTTTAGATTACATGGAGAAATGTGACCTCAAACCAACATAATAAATTTATTCAGAGATGAAAAATAAGTAGCTTAATTTTAAAGCCTAAGTTATTGGTATAGCTCCCTAGGGGAAAAAATAATTTCAACACATGTAAAGCCTATGAAAAAATTCTTAGAAACTTTAGAAATAATTCTTCCATTGGGGGGGGGGGGAATAAAATAAAAAAAGATATCAAGGCTTTCTTATTAGGTTTTAACGGGTCACAGTACGTCAAAACTGACGGAAAGATCAAAAAATTTTTATTGCTTATTTCAAAAGTAAAAGTTATTTAAAACACTCAGAAAAAATAGCATTGCTCTAGCTAAATTATTTAAAAAGTGATCAGTGACTTTAACTCATGCATGCTATGTGTTCTAATGGAAAAGCAAAACTTCAAAGTGCTTTTTCTCGATGATCAGTTTTTAGTGTTTCTGTGTTCCTGGAAATGCTAAGGAATTTTTTGTATTAGCGATCCAACTTTAAAGCAATATTTTTTGCACTCAGGATAATATATTTAACAAAACTGTGCATTGAATAAGCATTTCATAAATTACTAAAATTTTTAGAGCTTGTTAAACCTCGAAAAACAATTTTCTAAGAATTTTTTACATAAAAGGTTACAAAATATTTTCAAATAAATATATAAGAAAATGAATGCACAGATTTTTAGAAATTCTTGTGATCATTTAGCAAAAAGAAATTTTAAAACTAGTGCAAAAATAAAAAAGCCTTAGGGTTTTTTAAAAATTGAAATTTTCTTAAATTTTTCAAATTTTCCAAAAAAGTGGGCAAAATTTTTAATGTTTGAAAATAAATTGATTGTTAAACAAGTGCGGAAACAAAGATTCCAAAGAATTACATTTTTCACTTAAATTTAAGAAAATTGTTATTGCTTTCATGTGATAATTTTTTATTTGTAAATTGTAAGATGTAAACAAAAAAAAAAAATTTAAAAAATGGTTAATGCAGTTTTTTGGTTTACAAAGAATTAATGTGATTTTTACTGTAGTGTGTTTTTACTGAGTACTGTAGGTATTGCATTAAAAAAGAAAAATATTGACTTTTACTTTAAATCAGAAAGGAAAATTAACAGCACTGGTTTATCTTTTCCATAATGTCACAAATATGGAAGGAAAACTACTCAGAAATAGAAAGTACATTAACTATTAACATATTTCAAGCAGTGGAATCAGTTGTAAAAGAAAATAAAACATATCTGACTTATGGCAACTTTAATAAAGATTTTAACTACTCTCACGAAAGGATTATTCTTTATTATATTTTCATATGTTCATTGACAGTGGTATGAAATGTTTAGTACTGTCGTCCCCGCTTAATCGGGTAACGGATAAACGAATACCCCGCTTATATGAATAAAATATATCCGAACCGATGCCATAGACAAAATGTTAAAGATCCCTGCTTAATTGAATACCCCGTTTAATCGAATAATATTTCTTGGAATCGACAGTATTCGTTTAAGCGTGGCCAACAGCATATGAGAAAGAATGAATATTAAAGAGTTTCACTTTAAGTAGAAATGTAACTAACTTCAATTTGTAGCAGGGGAAAATAAAATCATGATGAAGCTATCCCCAACCTCAAATATTGTGGAGTTACAGACAACCACTGTTCAACTTTTATTTCAATTTGGACTCACCAAAATGCACTATTCATTTAGTTAGTTTTTCAAGTTGTGATCCATTCCTCCATGTTTGCCCCACACCGCTCATGTGAGAGAACTGTGAGACAAATGTTGAAAGTTTAAAATTCATTTAAATATGTGTTTTTTTTTTTTTTGCATTTTTCTGTTTTTCACATGGCTTGAAGAATATACTATTGGATTTGTACACTGCACTCTTGTTAAGTCTAAATTAGTTAAGGAAAGCAAAAACTGTATTTCTGTCACACTCCTCACTCCCCCCTTCTCTTAATCTCTTTCAATCTTTTCTTCCAGTTGTATTTAGTGGTCTTTAACTTGATAGATTATTTCAAGATTTTCATGCAACTGTTCCCAAGCTGTTAAACTAATAATTTTTTCAAGATTGATTTTTAATGCTTACTTTAAAAATTCTTTATCTTGATTTTTACATGCCTTTGATGTTGAATCATTTTTTTTTTCTAGCTTGCAAATGGACATGCTGGTGGTATTTCTCGGGGCAGTGCTGGGGAAGTCATTATTACAGATGATTACACAATAATTGGAGGAATGATGAAAATTCAGTAAGTTGTCTACAAAAAAATAATTTTCAACTTAAGGAGCCTAAGAATTTTGTTTAATTTTATTTATTTCAAATAGACCAGCTACTGAGCTGAAGTTTCTTCCTCCAACTGAAGCCACAAGAGATGTTATTATTAAGCTGTCTTGTGAATCTGATAAAGCAATATCTTATAAGGTATCTATATTTCCGTTTTGATATTGTTTTATAAATTTCAATTCTAAACTGTTTGAAACATAATCACAAACTTCAATAGCGTACATAGACCTAAGTGGGACTCCCCCTCTTGAGATTTTGAGTGCTTAAACTAATTTTTCTCAAGATTTTTTGAAAACTAAACTAATTATTTCTCTACTTCTCTACTAAAAAAAATTTCTTCATAAAAACGAGAGCATTCACGAGTATATTTTTGTGTTTCTTTTCATTTCTTTCTGTTTTTTGGTTAGTGTGCTTTTTTCATTCAAAAATATGTAGGACATCCTGTAATAGCTGTTTATAAAAGAAATTTGTATACAAATACTGTAAGTGTAAATATTTTCAACTGCAGTGCATGTTTTTCCCCTTTTATGAACTCCAGTTTTTATATATCTATGTTTAAAAAAAAAAACTCATGAGTTTTTAAATTTATTAATGCATTCTGTTTTCAACAGGTAAAAACCAATAATATTGAAAGCTACCGTGTAAAGCCATCATTAGGAGTTATAGAGCCTGGTAAAAGTATTGAAATCACTGTAAATCTTCTTCCAGGTAAATCTTACTTAAGAATTTATGAAACTGTAAGCATGCTTTCAATATAAGAATTTAACTTTCATAACTTCTGTGTAGAAATTTCTGTTATGTAATTCAGTTTAAAAGTGTGGTGTGAAATAAATTTTGACAAATGGTGGCAATCTTTTGCAGGGTGTCTACTGATTCTGGTAACACTCACAATACTGGAAACGTAATCAGTTATTTTACATGCAGAAAATTATAGAATATTTATCGAAATGCTGGGAAAATCTTGAATTTAAAAAAAAAAAGGAATGGAATATATCATTCTTGTGAGCTGAGAAGTAAAATATGCTGTAGTCTAACCTAAACTGTAATCGAGTAGCGTACATAGACTTTAGATGCGTACCCTGCAAGATTTGTAAGTGCTCCCTCCACCACTATTAAAGTATTGAAAAAAAAATGTACGAATTGTTATATTATGTTACCCTTGGGTTCGAAATTTATATGTTTCATGTACTCTTTTACACTGACAGCCTACTGCAATATTACTCCCATAGCAAACGAAAATTTAAGTATGCTTTGCGTGCATTTTTATTTAAAAAAAAATAGCTTTAAAGTTTTTACTTTCATTATAAAAGAAAAAACTTAAAGATAATTTCTAATAAAGTTATTTTTATCCCCCCCCCCCCCCCACCCGTCAAATCTGCTACTGAGCATGGTATTTTATTAGTCTATTAATGATGTATTTCTTTTGCTCACATAATTATTCTCTGCTATTATTTTAAGCAAAAAATTTTGAATATTTTTTGTTTAGGATTTCATCCTCTACCTTCTGACAAGTTTTTGATCATGGCCATGAAACTCGGCGATACTGCTCAAAGTACTTCCAGCTTAGGTGCCATGTGGAAGGCAGCTTCTTCTGATGTTATTGCAGACCATAAGTATGTTTATTATTTGAATTTAATGACTGAACAACCAGTTACAAAGCCAGCATCAGCTCTTTACACTGATCTTGACTTTGAAATCTTTCATTTCTTTTGATGTTTTGTGAATTATGTTTTGTTTACAAGCTACTTTAGTGTATTTCAGTTAGAAATTCTTTGTTTTAACTTGAAAAATAATAGTAAGAATGGACAAAATACACAAATGTTTAGTTAGAAAAAAAATTCTTTTGCACGTTGTATTATGTTTGTGTGTGTGTGTGTGTGCTTTTCAAAAATTGTAATCTCGAAAGATAAACTCCAAATTTGCTGAATCGTCAGACAAAAGTGGCTGAAAATTGAGTTTTGGGGGGAAATCAGAAATATACTTTAAAAATTTAGTCAAGTGTATTTTTATGCTTTGTATTTGAAACCTAGTTTCAGCTACTTGGAAAACAGTGAGAAAAGTAATCTTTAAACTGTTGCATTTGAATATATTTTTTTTTTTTTTTGATATTCACTGTCAAACCTTTGAAATGTTAAAATTGTGTGCATGTTTTCTTTCTCTCCCATCTTCTATTTCATCCTTGTAAATATTGAGTTGATAGCTATTTTGACCTTCCTTTTTTTTTTTTTTTTGTCTGTTACTGAGCTGAAGATTTTGTTGTTGAATTTGATGTACAATTTTAAAACCCGTTTTCACACTGTGTTGTTTTTAAACGCATGTTGCAAATAGCAAAGTGACAGTCACAATTACAGTTGATTCACTATCAACTGATATTGTCCTAATTTTTCTCTAGAAACTCTTTATTTCATGTTAAATATTTAAATTGCAAGAAATGCAATTTCAGTGTTTTATCAACAATTTTGAAGCATATATCCCAGTAAAAATTTAATCTGCAATTAGTTTCAATTGAACAAATTTTACATTAACTGCTACTTCTCTATGTGCAAAAAGCATGCTGGGTTATTAAGATTTCCATGTCATATGATTTCGGGGATTGTGTGTGAAAAGGGCATCCAAAACATTAAATTTTATAATATCTTCTATTACTACTTACTATCTGTACATTCCCCATTAGTCATTTAATTTTGATTTTTTTTCTAATTTAGATTAAAATGTGTTTCGAAGAAGGATGGATCAGAAGATGAAGAAGTAGATGTTGGCAAATCTTTGAAAAACATCAATCTTATTTTAGCAAATATAGAAAAGAAAGTATGTGCTGCCGAACATCTCTACCATTACTATTTTAGTATTTTTTAAATTTGGATATTGTAGAACATTATTTTTTATGCATGTTTTGTACAGGGTGTTGACTCAGGTGAAAAGTTGATCATTTACATTTTCACAAAAGATGAAATAATTTTAAGTGACTCATTAAATTTTGCACTTTTTGCCATGTGATTGTGGAACACCCATGGCAAGGCATGTGGCACGATCATTCAGAGTTCAAAGTGCAAATGACGGTACTGTACACTCTAGCAGCTGAATTTCTCCCTCTAGCCATGGGGAAAAGAAATAACATCGGGGGGGGGGGGGAATGACATCGTGGTATTTGGAACAGGGGGAAATGTGGTTACAATGGAATGCTAGTAGTGACTGAGCAGGGGTGTCGATCGATGACACATTTTTGAATCTCCACATCTCCACTTATGCTACTTTAATCACCATGTGGCATTTGGCGACCGCTAGTTTTCAGATATAATATTTTAGGGCTTTTTTTCCGCATAACTTCAATAAACTCAGTACAGATATTTTCTGCTAAATTAGAAGTGCTACCTTTTTCAGGATTCCCGATTATTTTTTTTTAGTGATTTGCAAGAAATGAATTTAATTCCCTCAATTCCGTACATTCCAAATAATTTCCATTGTTGGGAGATTTTTATAATCTGTTTAAGTAAATTTCTCTAGTAATCTACGTCTTTTTGATAGTTATATAATTAGCCTATATCTGTTGTCCCCTATGGATTGCAGGCTCTGGGGTGCCCAGAGTGCTCATTGGGAAAGAAGGGTCTGGGCGCCCTATACTGAATTACTAGGTTTCAAAAATTTCTGCGTGATAGATGGGAGAAGATGTGTAACGTCAGGCAAAAATGTGTCAGCTACTGTTTGTAGTGTAATCGAGATAGATGGATTTATTAGAATCTGCTAAGAATCAAAATATCTCGCTCTTTTTTTTTCCAAATGTCTCCATATTTTTAAAACACATCAAGATGTTAACACCTGGAAAGTTTGTTGCCTGTATGGGAAAACCTAGTCAAGCCTGAAAAATCGAAAGCTGATCTGGAATAGAGGCCTCATGGCAAACCCTCATGGCAAACCATAACAAGATGCAGCACAACGTCTTCAGCTGCATGTCTCTGTCATACTAACTGCAATCTCTTGAAATTTATTTTAAAAATGATGCTTCTTCTGATTGCCTTGCATATATTTTCACTATACTGTTTTCTACTCTATTTTCAGGTCCAATCCTTGGACACAAAGCAATCGTCCATCAGACTGCAACAAGGATTTCTGCTCGTTATTACTATGTTTATGAGTGTTTTACTCTTATCTCATATTTTTATGTCTGGAGATTCGCCACTAATTGAACTTTTATCGAAATTGCTCTGAAATTCTACTTAAAAAGTATTCCTTTGTATTGGCAATATATTTTAGCAGTATTTTTCTTAATGTACTTATTTGATATAACCTTTTCTGTTCCATGTGGGTTTTGTATTGTGATATATGTATATATACTTTGTCTAAGAGTTGTACAATGTTATTTATCATTTTCTCTTATAACTTGAATTCAGCTGTGCTGCTTGTCATACTTAAATTTAACAATCATTTTTACTGTATTATGTATTTATTCTTAAGAGCTCATTTTGATGTGATTTTGTATCATTGATGCTATTTGACGTCACATTGGTGCTAATGGTGATAGGCCTTAATTGCTGTCTCTATTGCAGCTGAAAAGTAACTTTTCCTTCTGTACATAATTTAAAGTTGCTGTAGTTTTGAAATGTTCTGAATTTTTAACTGTGTACATAGATTTTCAGACAACTTATAAGTCTGGAGCCTTAAATTATTTACCTGCTTTTGAAGGGAGACTTTTTTAGATATATTGTTCCTGAGTTTTAGAGTATTTTATGATGTTTTTCATGTTAAATTTTATATGAATTATACAGATTTTTGTGTTTTTTATACATGTATTCGGAGAAACTGATCTGTAACAATCTTATAAGTATGCTACTGAGTGAAGTTATGTTGATTTTTGATAGCATTATTTACAAAGCAATAAATTTTTCAAGAAAAATATTTTGTGTACTTACTTCTCTGTGTGCGTAATCAATGAATAGAAATACTAATAATTAATTGTAGCGTTTATTTAATCAACTTTTTTTTCATTTTCATGATAAACTTTATATTCAATCTACTTCCTGTAATTTGCTTCGCGTTAAACAATTTTTTGCAGAAGGCAGATATTTTTTGGATATTTTGTTCGGTAAAGTTTTTGAAGAAAAATAAAGACATGTGATACTATTGTAAAGAAAGAGTCAAAAACTTTGCACTGTTGAAACGAGTAAAATGGGACCATGTACAAATAAACAAATTTAAAATGAAGAAGCATAAAAATGAAGAATGGTTCAAATGTTTAAAACCAAGTGTCAAGTAAACACGAGATGAAAGACAAACAGAAGGAAACACGACCCATGGAGCGGGAACTGGAAAAGATTACACCAACAGAACAGCGAGGACATCTGTACTCAGGAAAACGTCATAGACAAGGAAAAGATTTCCAAACACTAGGGGAAAGGGTATGCCCAACAAATCAACAACTAAATTAGAATTTTTCCAGATGTAATAAGATTCTCGAAAATCTAAATCGTAAATAGAGCACCCATTACTAATTTTGGCAGAAGAAAAATCAAAATTAGGATTACAGGGCCAACAATGTTGTGCAATAGAGGAGCATTTGCAATCCTGTGTTTGACACAATTCTCATGCTCCTTTATACGGAATTTGAAAGAACGTTGAGTCTTTCCTATATATGTCAATTTATACTGACAGGAAATACTATAAATATCCCATCTGTGTTTGAGTTGCAAAAAATTAAGTTTAATTACAGGAGAAAAGGGGACAGAAAGTTAGTTTTAATATTTTTTGGCGATCTAAAGACTGATTCTTCAGATCGCCTAAAACGAGGGATGCAAAAAACAAATCCTTCAATCTCTTACTAAGAGTTTTGTTAATAAATGTTGATACGAATTCAGTTCCAAAAATACTTTCCCTCTTAGATATGCTCAATACATTTTAAGGGATTTTGCGAAAGAAATAAAATTCTTTTTTAAAATAAAATCTTGCCGCAGATAATTTAAAAATTATGGTGTTTCAGAAAGCACCACTATGTACAATATATGTATATTGTGCTTTCAAAAACGAAATTTTTGAAAGAGAATAAAATTATTTCTGTCTCAAGAACTTTTTGCTAGGCTGAAGAAAAAAATTTGAAGATTGCTCCTATGTAAAAATTAGTGTACAGCTGTTGAATTTTAAATTAATCAAGCCCTTGCTTTCCTTCAGAAAATCTTGCCCAACTCTCGGAGGAGGCTATGGCTCCCAATGGCCCCTTTCTGAAGCCGTCACCATAAGTGGCTCGAAAGGGGGCAACTGCCACCTCACTTCCAAACGTTAATGGAGAATTGCCGTCTCACTTTTTGCCGTTAAAAATAGTGATTGGGTGGAAAATGGTTTTTACTGAGTAGATTAATTTATTTCACCAAAATAAAAGCTGAAAATTCGAACATTTTTCATGTTATTTCGTAAGAACGGAATTTCGAATCGTAAAGGGGATTGTCTGTTAGCCAGCTGGATTCATTTTTTTGTGGCCATATTCCAAATTTTTTACAGTTTGTGTAATCAGTAATGTTGAAATAAATAATGTAGCCAAATTTTCCAAAAGAGAACTTCAGAGGCGCTTCCTTCTACTCCCCACCCCCCCTTTGGTACACCAGCCAACAATGACTGCCACTATGTGTGTAAGGGCAATTGTGGGAAAATAATTAGAGAACTATTTAGAAAATTATTAATTGTGAGAAGAATATTATGTGAGTAACAGGCATGGAAAAAGACTTCATTATTAATCGGGAAATAACTTGCTAATGTAAAACTTATTTCTGTTAACACTATGCTCATTAAACAAATTTTCTAGCACATAATATGCATGCTTTTTGTTCAAATGAATATTTTTCTAGAACGTTAAAACAGTAAAATAAATTGCAAAAATTTAAATAAAAAAAACCTTCCAATTCTAAAAAATGTTACTTAAAATTTTGGTCATTGTGGAGATTCCCACCTAGTTTTTCCTAGTGTGAACTCAAAAATCTCAAATTAATTCAGGCTATATGTTCAGATTTCCCTTAAAAACACTTGTGTTTATGAGGCAATGTTTTATGTAAATATATTTCGACGTTGCAAATCAGCTATATTTTTGGGCGGTGCATGTATCGATGCCATTGCTGTTTTAATTTTTAACACCGATGTTTTCCATCTATGTCGCACAGCTAGTCAGAAGTACCTCTAAAATTGTTGGTGGTTATTTTTGTTTCGTTTTTAATTTATTAAATTTGGTGTTAACTTCACGAATCTTCACTTAAAATTATCGTAGCTCTGTTGTAACGTTACCTCTCGTCTCAGTTGATTTTCCTGCTTAGCATCATTTTTGGCCAGAAATCGGCAATTCTATACAATTTTCCACTGGCGATATTTGGAATCTGACTTGTAAATAGTTCTCTTCTTTTTCTTTTTGTAATTAATGAAAGGATCCCTGTTTCATTTTGAATCGTATACTGACCCTTACCGAAAATATGAGAATAAACTGTAATAAAGCAGTGAGTAACCGCCTCTAAACAAGGGCTAAGGCAGGAACATGCAACATATCACTAACTCAGTTATTTCGATCCATGGACTGCAGTTTCGTGCTTATTATGCACTCATCAGCATGGAATCTTTTAATTTCTCCTTAGTAGATAAGCGCCGCCGCATGCGGCAGTTCATATTGTTCTGTAGACTCGTTTTATTATTAGCGAATGTGTGCTAATGTGTCCAATATTAATTTAAAAAATAGTTTTAACGAATTTTTTTAATTAGATTGGAATTTTTGGAAGGAAAAAATCGCTTTCTTGAGCATTAAAGTTTGACACTAATGATTTAATTTCAATGTATTTTTGTTTATTAACTTTATCTATTATAGAATATTCAAAAAAAAAAAAAAATAGAATGCTTAGCAGCATCTTAAACAAGAAACGGAAATCACTAAAGCTTTATTTAGAAATAAATACATCTGAGCACATAAAATTTAGATTTGATGGGTGGTAAAAAAAACGGAAACCTAAGTCATTTTCAATCACTAATAAAAGTTAGGGAGGTCAAGAGTTCCCCCACCACACACTTACCCATGTCTCCCCAAATCAAACGAATATCTTGAGTGTGTGAGCCTGGGTGATCTGCATAAGTAAACAAATAAAAAAAGTTATGTCTAAGTTTGTCTTATTTTCCAATGGCGATGGCGCCCACGGGCACGAGAGCTGACTGCGAGAGCTAACTGCGCCATTGAAATTTTTGGGGAGGTTCCCTCTCTTATCATAGCTTTTGAGATTTGAAAAAGATTAGCCATCCTTCTGTATGTGGGGGGGCGGGGGGCGATGAATCCTAATTGTCACTTTGTAGCACCCAACTAAAATAACTAAAAGTCCAGTTATGAGCTCACTCTAATCAATGTAGCACTATTGAAAATTATTTTTGCTGTTGGTTGTTTTCTTGTGCCAGCTATGCTAGCAACTTGGGGTGCACTGCTTCACTTTTCCAACTGTACCTTAATTTGGTGTGAATCCAAACACATTCACACAAAACAAGGACAGGAGAGAAAAAGTACATCCATGCCCGAGCCGGGAATTAAGCCTTAGACCTCCACATTCGGGTCAGACTACCTCTGACCCCTGGACAAGGTGGCCGGCTAGCATTCGATTACTCAAACGAATATTAAATTCAATAAAAACAACCACTATTAGCTGGGACTTTTTTTTAAATTGAAGTGTGAGGAGCATACTATTGAATATTAAACACTGTGTTTAATAGAGTCAATGTACCAAAAAGTTTTGTAGAAAAAAAAGCATAAGTAAATAGGTTGACTTACTTTTTTTTTTCAGCCCAATGTCCATTGCTATCGTACTCCATACCTCCAGGTGGCTGGGGCCAATGTAATTCACAAAACAAAACATTTTATTAGCATAATCTATATACAAACTAACAGATAGTGACTGGTACATTGCATTACCTAATAAAAAGCAATATATCACTGGCAATATTACCGTAAGGCCCAAATGAAGGAAAACAAGTTCAAGTGGAATCATGCAAGAAGTAATTCTTAACTTAAGACGTTTCTTAGATGTTTGTTGAAAAAATTGGTTTATTGATTGTGAAGCAACATTCTTCTTTTCTCTGAGATAGTGAAATTTTAGAATTTCGACATCAAACACAGATAAATATGAGAGTGTTACTGATTTCCTGGAATGTTCAGTTGTAGATTTACAAAAATTAACATAACCTAACAAGAAATGAACGGATGCAGGAGATACAAAATATTTGCGAAACATACGACAAGAAAGTTTGGTGAATTCATCATGAAATCTGTGAACTCTCTTTTACTGACATACCTGTTAACTTTTCCGATAGTTCCCATAATTTTCTTGCCTTTTCATCGTCCTTCGCGGTACGAGATGTCCAGTACCTTTCACAGTCCACAAAATATTCTCCAGAAATATTTTCCACCTCATCTGACACAGCTAAATGTATTGTAGTTTGGGCTCCACTCTTAGCAGTCTTAAGAAAGGGATAAACGATGGGCACAATGATGTATTTAATAAACCAGCGTGCATTTCTTGCGATTCTGGTCCTAACTCCACCTGGATGCAAAGCGTTGACAGTGACGTTCGTGCCTTCTAGTCTTTTTGCTAATTCGCGCACAAAAAGGAGATTTGCAAGCTTGGTGCTACAGTAGATCCAGTAAGGATCTCTCAGGTATTTCTCGCAGTTTAGATTGTCCAAGGGCAGCTTAGCCCACAAGTGAGTGATAGATGACACTACGATTATTCTGGAAGGAGCGGATTTCTTCAGAAGGTCCAGCAGAAGATTCGTCAGAAGAAAATGCCCGAAATGATTTATAGCGAACTGAAGTTCCAATTTGTCTTCTGTCAGATGCAGTCCAGGAGTGGGAGTGGCTCCTGCGTTGTTTATTAAGACATCCAGTCGTTGTTCTGAAGAATTGATTCTGGAAGCAAATTCTCTCACCGACTTCAAAGAAGACAAATCTAATTGCTGAATAATTACATTTCGATTTCCAGATAGCTTTATTATTTTTTCTGCAGCTTTCTGGGCGCGTTCTACACTCCGACATGCCATAATGACTCTAGCCTTTCTTTTGGCTAGGTCCAAAGCCGTATGGTATCCTATACCAGAGTTTGCACCAGTAATTATGACTACTTTACCTTCCATTGATTTTTCACTTTTACATACACCAGCCATCATTTTTAAGTATACTTTGAGCAATATGAGTACAACCACGGGAATTATTAAAAGCCACAACATATTTTTAATCTGAAATATTCGGTAATCCAAGCGGAAGAATGCTGCTATTATCTAATTCGTACCGTTACTTCTTTTTCTCTGCACAGCCAAAGAGTTGGGTTCGATCCTTCGGGGCTATCTTCAAGGACACTTTTAATGATGTTATTCGACTATGATAAATTTATCCACGTGACTGCTTTTTTTCCCAATGATATGTGAACGCCGAATGAATACAGAATAGGTTCTCGTTCGTCAACAACGTCTTCTACAATCCGTCTAGTCAAAAACGAAATTTTGAGTGAAGTTTATTTTTTAGGTCATTCGAGCGTTGAACTGAAGATATTCAATGGGTGTGAAAATGAGAGAATTAGAAATAGAAAGTATTTCACTCTTCATCTCCTCTTCGGAAGTGAAGTGGGGCAAAGCTCTGTTGGAGATGAAGAGGCTGTTACGCAGTACAGGCAGCTCTCTGATTGCAGTTTTCCCGTTTATGCAAGACACCTGTCGATTCGTAAAGTTGATTTTTATTTGCAGGTCTCTGAGGCCATGGTCTACGACTAAAGGCACTTTCTTCCTGATTGAGATCAGCAAATATATTTCAACGTTTCCCTCATTGAATTGCATATTTTATAAAAGATGACGCATTGAATTCGTTTGAAGAGAATGCTTTTGTATTTCTATAAAGTATATATTTATACTAAGAAATCGTGAAAGCATTGTCATGAAAAAACTTTTCAGCTTTCTGTTGAATAAATATGAATTTCAATAAATTAAAACATTACATCTAATAAAATATTTAACTCACTGTCAATTAAAATTATTAATTTCAGTTCATTTTATTTTTTTTTTTTTTTGCAAACGTATTTTTTTCTTTAACACTTGAAATGTGAAAAAATTATATTTCAGATTACAAAGAAAATATTTGCCTTTGTGTGTTAAATGAAGATAAAAAAGAACTAAGTCATACTTGTAGAAACAGCAGTAAGAATTAAAGACACGTGTTTCGGGGTTGCAACAAACTCTGTTTCAATGTAAGAAAGATAAATAAAAAGGCTTTTATCTTATGTCTTTTGTTTCATAAGCTCTTATCATTTTAAGTTTAGCGATTTTAAATTATTTAAAAAGAAAATTATTTGAAGAGGTATTGCAATCAGAAGACCCCCAACATGAATCCTGATCCCATCAAGAATTATCACTTGATGTTTTTACGTTGAATCATTTAGAGTAACTTTGATCAAAATTTATCTTTCTTAAACTGCTCCATTCTCATAATATGTTAATAGTGTTATTGAATCTATTGACATAAAACTGAAAAAAAAAAAAAACTCCTGAAGTATTTTATAGTTATCTAAGAGTAAGAAATTATAATCATTTACACAACTTGGAGCGAATTATTAAAATAGCTCAAAGTTAACCTGCCCGTTGTCTCTGAGGGTAAGTTAAAACTAGACGACAAAACTTGGTAAGTGTCTGATGTAAAGTAAAATGCTTTAATAAATGTTGCTCAAGTTAAAATCAGAAAAATAAATTTTCTAGTTTTAAAAATTCCTCATTTTTATTCTATAGGATCATATGGTTTCTATGTTTTATAATATTTCATAAATATGAGAATATGAGACGAAATATTCAAACAATTATAAATCAGCGTTCAAGAGTGATGTCGAAATGGTATCTTCAGAATTATTAGATTCTTAAATAAATTGTGTACTGTATTGCCAACTGATTTTGTAAAATAAAAAGTGGAAAACTGTCGTTATAGCTATACAGAAGCTTGACAATAAATAACTTAAAGTCTTCACCATCTGTTTATAGTTTGTATACAGGGTGTCCACTCCAATCGTAGACCAATAGCTAATTTCTAAACCGTTAGAGATAAGCATATAGTTTATTTAGGAAAAAATCTCCAAATTACGAAAGGAATTTTGGGTCTATTCAATGTTTTTCAAAAAATCAAATTTTGAAAGAGTTACGAAATTTAAATTTTTATACAGCCCCCCAGTCCTATCAATCACATTTAGTAAAACATTCTCGACACTGTAACGTTTAAAACTAAAAAAAATCACTCTTCTACCACAAAAATTGACCGAGTTATGACGTTTTGAAAAGTCAAGATTTTGCATTGTTTCATGACGTCATCGAGGGAGCGATCTCTCGAACTATTGAATATATACATTCAATTTTGAAAAGGTTCGCTATGAACCGCACTTGTCCATCTTTCGGACATTTACCATTGAAATATTTGACACATTTACTTTTTGACGCTCAATTTTACCTTGAAAATCATAATTGGGCTTCCGCGATCCAACAGCCGAGTTTATTTTACAAAACAAAATCATGTACATGAATGCTGAAAAAAAATTGAGGTGCTAAAAAGTATACATTAAGTTGTCTTTTAATGATGTAACCTACTTAAAAACAATTTATTAAGTAAACAAGTTCCGACTCTACACATGCTCTTGAAAATATTTGTTATCCTTGAGACAGTCGAAGAACAAGATCTGCCAGGTAATGCAATTTCTTTCTTTCTTTCTTTTCCTTTTTTTCTCTCCCTCTTCAAATGCTGTTGGTCTTCAAGGACACCTTTTACAAAACATTTTTTTCCTATGTGGATAAATGGCTGACTAGCTTTCAATGATGTATTTTGTATTTATTTATACTACATTCGATGAGAGGAAAATATTTTTATTCTCGTAATGTTTGACAATTTATCAAAACAAAGTGGAATTAGTTTTAAAATGTTGGAAAATAAATAAATAAGATGAATAACACTGCGTTACGACTGCATTCTTAGGACATAAGTTTCAAAAAAAAGTCCGTGGAAGATTCTGAACATTTCCCTTCGTCATCAGAGATAAACTAGTTTTGCATTTTTTAAGCTTAAATTTCTAAAAGTTTCCTGGAAATTGTCCCTTCTCCCCGCACTCATCATAAAAAATCGTTTGAAATGTCGTTTTTGAAACTTCAATTTCGAAAATTTCGGAGGAGAGTCTCTGAACTCAAACTCTTTTTCTAATATCATCAAATATACGGCCTTATAATTGCTGTTCTATAACCTCTATTTTCCGATTTAGAGTACCGAACACCACCCTTTTCCTTAAAATACACAAAAATTGTCTATAACTGCGTTTTTTATGATACTTCATTTTATAACACTTAGAGCGCGCCCCCGATCCCCCTCCCCTTTCCTCATGTGTCTAAAACTTCATTTCTAAGAAATCAATTTCGAAAAAAAAAATAAAAATAAAAAAAAATCCAGGAAAGTCCCTACTGTCGTCTTTTCACAGTTAAATATCGTTTAAAATTGCTTTTTTAAGACATAAATTTCAAAGAAAAGTCCGGGGGAGAGTCTGAAAATTTCCCCACGCCATCAAAGATATACTATTGCATATTTTTAAACTTAAATTTCGAAAAATTTCCAATAAAGTGCTTCTCCCCACACACACATCATTAAAAATCCTTTAAAATGGCGCTTTTTCAACTTCAATTACGAAAATTTCGGATGAGAGTCTCTGAACCCGAACTCTTTTTCTAATATTATCAAATATGAGCCTTACAATTGCGTTTTTATAACCTCAATTTGATGGAGAGTACCGAACATCATCCCTTCCCTTAAAATCAATAAAAATGATCTTCAACTGTGTTTTTATGATACTTGGAGAGCGCACCCCATACCCTCTTCTTTCCTCATGGATAAAATTTTATTTCTAAGAATTTAATTTCGAGGAATTTCCGAAGAAAAATCTCCGGACTCAAGCCGTTCATAAAGCTAAATGAACCTCTTCTCAACTTCTCATGCCTCTTCTCCTTCTGATATCACTAGAGATCGTGTAAACTGCAACTTTAGGACTAGAATTTCGAAAAATTGCATACGGAGTTACGTTGGGGGTGGGGGGTAGGTGACATATAGGGTCGCGGGATGTTTAGTTCGTTAAAAAAGGGTCGCGACGTGAAAAAGGTTGGGAACCACTAGGTAGGACTGTAATTCGGGTTTTTCCTTTAGCTTCTAAAGGTATAGAAGCAAAAACACCTTTACTGTTGAGCAAACTGCGATATTAAAAATTCATTTTGGGGGAGGTGGGTACACCGTTTTTCTACTCATTCCTCATCTTTCTTATTTTTGCTGCGAGGAAAAAAAAATCTTTCTAATGGGGGAAAATCAATTTTTGTTTTACCATTGTCTTGTTTTCTTGAGTTATCGCGATTTCTTGCTTACGATTCAAATAATCTCGTGCTTTTGCGAATCCCTGATCGCTCATTTCGGCAGTTTCCCGTAACTATTATAAAAGATTTTTTACGTTAGCTAATTGCTTGTTTAAGGTTCAAAAACGTAGTAAGAAAATCAGACTGAAATTCATCATGGACAAATTTAGTCGTAGTGGATGAAACTTTTCTAAAAGCGTTTTAGACTTGTCGAAATATAGATACGGAGAAGCCCCGCAACAACAAACTTCAAGAGACAGAAAAAGTTTTCATTGTATTGATAATTTCCTTATAATGAAATTCAAGTAACGTAATGGCGAAAATTTATTTCGTTGTTTCGATATTTCGCTGTATTACGTATGTTTCATTGTAACGGATATCCATTGTACTTTCTCATCTATTTTTTCTTTCTTCTATGAAGTAAAGGAGGTATTGTATTCACAAAAAAATTCCCGTTGACCTTTTTAATCAAATTTTTCGTTAGCAAACATCACTTAAGATTGCAAAATTTACAAATGTTCTGTGAACGCTTATCCATCTGATGATGTATATTTAGATATGTAACAGTCGCTTTCGATGTTTAAAATTAGTATGTTTCAGATATCAACTATTTCATTCATTAAAAATATAAACAATTCAATTTTTTCACATTATAAAACAACAAGCATAATTTAATTAAACGCCAGACATAGATTAAAAACATAATAATAATGTCATTTATTGCTATTACCTGATATACTGATAATTATTTTTAGCTTTACGAGCTTAACACATGAAGTTAAAAGGTAGACATTTGAACACAACTCGGTGTCGAACACAGAAAAAATCAATTAAATAATTATATAATTTTATAAGGTATTTTTAATTATTAAAATCAGTTGAATGCATATAGCGTCTCGGTAGCAAAAACAGCTCGACGCTGCGACACCCGTCGGAGATTCTTGGGGAGGTCTGCAGGCTATTTCTCAATACTAAATGTTTTTTCTCCCCCCCCCCCTTTCGCACGCGAATCTGTTAAATTTTAAGCAGAAAAATAGTTCATTATGAAACGGAAGGGGGGGGGGGTGGTAAAAAAACAAGTTAAAATAAAAGGAACGGTTGCATGTCGCTAATTCACTGTCGTCTTTTTTGAAGCTAAATAAGTTATCTTATGTAGACTAGAATTATAGAATTTAGACATACGTACAATATAATTTTCAAATTCAGCTTCTGATTTTTAGGCATTCTTTGGTCATGATTTATAATGACTAATTTAATGCTGGTGACTAATTTAATGATGGTTTACCTTGCGAAACAAACAGTGTACGAGTATACCAAAACGAGCTATTATTGTCGTTGCACAGAAAAATCAAAAATTGCACATTTTGCAAGGAGCTTGAACGTTCAATTTAAAATTTTAGGTTCACAAATGGTTCAACACTTGTTTCTTTTAGCAGTTCACCAACAATACAATATTCTCAAAATTTCACAATTATTGATGAAATTTCATATTATATATCTAAATGTGCTAATATTTTTTCGACGATCATTTATTTAAGTTTGGTTTTATACAGACGATTACGTGAAAAACATTGTATGTTTTCACCAATTTTCTATTATTTGTATCGCTTTGATCTCAATTTTAACACGAAGACATTTTCATCTATAGTTTCTTCCTTACTTACAAAAATAATGTTCCAAAAACTCATTAAAGACCTAAGATACACATTTTATTGCACAAATTTATAGTATCAGTTGCTAATACACATCGCGCAGTCGTTTTGTACTTTCAAATTCACAAGGTCAGTATATGGAGAATATTACGTTGTATGATTTAAGATTATTTTACGCATAATATTTACGCTTTATTTTACGCATAAATAAAGAGGTGAAAAAATGTGATTATTATAGTTTTGGAATCGAAAAACGAAGTGTTAATTATTAACTGTTTGTTCAAAAAAATCTAAGTGAAATAAGTATTTCTGTACAAACCGCATGTCCAAAAGAAGATTTACAACCTCTTACGTAGCTAAAGATAGCTATCGAATGAATGCTCTGTGAAATCGTTGCACATAAAACAATTCCAATAACTACTTCATGGAGTAGTTCGTGTTCGTTATCTACTAGCCAGAACGTAGCAAAGTTTATCAGTTCTCTTAGAAGAATCGATTTTCTGGCCTCAAGAAACTATGCATGGTTTCAATAAAAAAGTTAATTCATCTTTACTGTTTAGTATAGTCTTCAAGAGCTTTCACCATAGTATTAAGATTTTCAGTTTTCTCGCTTTTTAGTTTTAATTTCTTCTCTTTTTTTTTCTCTCATCCTTCAGAAGTATTTTGCATTCTTTTACATTTAGTACATTGTCTTTAAAAATTCGTAATTTTTAAAAGAATCAAAATTTGTCGATAGCACTATCGTACATGTTTGCATACTTTTCAGCGGACATTCTCATTTAGATATTAGAGTGAGGGTGAGAATATCATTTAGACTCTAATTTTAAGCATGCAGATTATTCTTTCTTAGGATGCTTTTGCATTAGAAGTCCAAAAGTTATCTATATTTCTCCCTTAAATTCTTCTCTTAATACACGATGATAAATATTAACATTTGCCTCACTTTTTTTTTTCCCTATATGCATCCAAAATACCAGTCCTTTCATTCCTGTTGGTTACCAAGATCTTCATCTTCTATGAGCGAGGAGCTTGAAGTAATTGCATCGTTTTGTCTGGTGAGTAATTTCTGCCTGGGGACTGACTGTTTCCAGGCGCTTACTGCCTCGCCATAGCTTGGGGGAGGTAGATCTGTACTGAAACGTCGATTCACTTGGAAAGTATTCCTGGATTGCCTACTGTCCGAGTTCTCCGTTTTGGGCGGCGGGAATTTGCTCTGTCGAAATGTCCCCAAGGCCTGTGGAAGAAGAACCTCAGCTTCCTTCTTTCTCGGAGGTGAAAGGTTGTAGGTCGAAGAAGGGGCCGAACTGAGCATGGAACAAGCATCCGACATCCTCCGCACTGCAGTGTTGAAGGCAGACTTGAAGGTTGGTTTCTGGATGTCAACATACAAGACGCCGCAAGCCACGGAATGTCTTCTGCCACTCATTGATGGCTTATTATTGTCCTCATTGGCACTCACGAGATGATCCAGTGAATCTGATGACAGCTGTCGGTACATCTTGCTATCCTGGCTATTGCGCCTGCGCCGCAGTGAGGGCGGGGATGGCATGGTGGAATCGCTGCCAGAGCTGACGTTCAGGGCGCTCTGTCGGACTAATCTATGTCGTATCATGCTCCGGACTACATTGACGACATTATGCCACTAATACCATGAATATTCATTTTCGCTGCTATTGGATCTCCACTTAATCAGAGCCTGGGCAAAGGAAAAATTAAAAAAAAAAAACGATATCTTCTGTAACGAGATTACCTTTTCATCCACGACAGCTAAAGTCGTGAACACTTTTCTACTTCGTTTTGAATATGAAAGGTTTCTTCTATCACCTGGCATCGCACGCTGCGGTTGAAATGCTGAGTAATTCCCGTTCCTCCTCCTGACGTTTGCTTTATTTTATTTACTTTCATATTTGCTTCCTGCCGTTCATTGTTCGAACATGCTATTGTCTGCGCTTCACGTTTTGACTGATTAATGCTCGATGTTCTTAGATATTGAAGAAATGGCGCTATAAATAACTCCAGTCACAGCTCTCTTTTGCTACGTAAAATATTGAATTTTTACTTCAAAATGTTCGTGCGGCTGTAAAATGACTATGAATTCATTGAACATGCTGCGTGTATCAACGATTAAAACCGACGAGAAACTTTTTCAATAATTATAAAAAATATTTATGATTTTGTTTTTGTAAAGAGAAATGTGGTTTGGAAACATACAAAATCATCAGAACTCGATTTTGCTTGCCGCATGTTATCTCCCATTTCGATATTTTTGGTCGAATTCAAATCTCCTGATTCTTCAGCAATCCATAGATTTCGATTAATCGCTTTTTTGTAACATTTTAAAATCAAATTTTATTCTAAATAAAAACTCGAAAAAGGGAAGATCTTTCTTTCAGTTCAGAATTATTTTAATATTCAATCCGGCTTCTGATAAATTTTTAACCATGTGAAACGCGAAGACGAAAATACTCTTTCTGCATATACAGAGTACCCGATAAAGTCTTTTCTCACCCCCTTAACTTCGGAACGGCTTTTGCTGCATTCATAAAACTGGTGTCTAAAGTCAGGGGTCTCCAAATTTTTTAACTAACGGTCTATTTTTGAAAATTTTCCGAGGCACGAGGGCCAATGCATCCTTCTCCCAAAACAGAGATATCTTATCCAGAGGTGTCCTGATGAGAGGTCATGGAAGGTCACTATGACTTCCCAAAAACTTTCCTCATCCGGCAATTTTTATCTGACGATCCGGCGAATTTGAACACATATTGCATTTTTTGATACTCGCATATCTCTTATCATTTAATGTACTTAAGTGCGCATAACCGCATTTCATTATTCTGCAAATTGAGAATTTACATCCTCCTAAAAATTTAAGTTAGCGTTACCCCTGAGTTCATCATACTCATTATAGTTCAGAATCACTGGCATATTTTTCATAGCAGAAATTATTGAAATATATAAGACTGCATTTTTAATGAAGCATTTTTGCATTCCAAGAATTTTAAAACAAGTTTAACATTTTACATGAAATCTTCATCCACACGGATGTCGAATTTTTCTTTTAGCATTAAAACTAACATTCATTAATCACTGGGATGAAAAGCTGAAATAATCAAAATTACTATGTGTAGTTAAAATATCCAGGAGACACAAGTTTTATAATTCCTTTTCAACTGTTAATCTTCAAAAAATTAACTGTTGTTTTTAGTGTAATACTGGCAGCTGAAGTTCCAATTTGAAACTGTAAAACGGACGATAATAAACTGTAAAATTAGCAATTTTGCACTTTAGTACTGTAAAATTAGCAATTTTACAGTTTAGTACTGTAAAATTAGAAGTTCTATAGTTTATTACTGTAAAATGACAAATTTTTACAGTTTGTTACTATTAAATTAGCTGTATAAAACTTTAAAAACAACATAGGGGAGAGTTTCCCAAAACGGGATAGGCGGGCAAAACGGGATAGTGGGCGTTGGAGCTTGACTGGTGGTATTATCTCGCAGGAGATCGGCTAAACTGGTTCCCGACCGCCATGACAGCATACTCCGTTAATATCTCAACTCTAGCCACGTATTTCGTAAAGAAATATTTTTTCAAAGTTTTCAATTGAGATTTTCACTTACTTTTTACTTTTTTCGACTGCAGAACAACTAAAATTGTGGTTCTCCGTAATTTGGAACAATTCCGGTTATAACTGTATTTTGTTCATAGATCTTTTAGCAACAATTTCATGTACTTAAATATTGCTAGTGAGTGGCGGTTCCGGGGTCATCCCTTTATGTTGTCAAAAGCATCATGGTCGGGCAAAACGGGACACTTTTAGGGTGCCCAAAACGGGATACAATTTTGATGTGTCCCGTTTTACCCGACCATTTCCATTAATGTTTTTTCAACGTGTTTAAGCAGCACGAAGCGAGCTAGAGGTTCGCAAGTGGATGTTCAACCATCCTGACAAAAGGATTACTATCTACGAAGTAGGAAATATGTTCAATGCAGCATTTTAACGAGCAACTCTTGTCGAAACTGCTGTGAATGGGTTCACGAAAACAGGCATTTTCCCTAAAACCACAGATGTCTTTCCTGAATATATCATCGCTTCCTCTCTTCCAACAGATCACTCATTGCTGGATGCTCAGAACATGACGTCCTAACACCCATTAAACTGCAACAAAATGAGATCAGATCCGAAGGATCTTCAAATTCAGTCATAGCATTTAAGAGTTTGCTGTCATCACAACCACTAGAGAAAGTATTGAAAGAATCACTTAGTGCAACGATGACATTAGTACAAATGCAGGCCTTATCCAATCGTTCACTTCAACAGGAGTCAAAGGACTTAGACTAAACTGTAGCCCTTCACTGCCATTTTCTATATCATCCAAAGAAATTCTACCTCCACCACGAGTGATTGAACCAAGACCTCAAAATAAACACGATAATAGAAGAGGGAGAACAGCATTTATAACAAGAAGCCCCCCCCCCCCCCATATAAACTTGAGTTGGAATAAGAAGAACGAGAAAAAAAAGAACGAGAAAGAACTTAAAAACTGAAAAAAAAGGGCTGCTAAAACAAGTCTCTTGAATGTTCCGAAAACAAAACAAATGAGGCGTAAAAGAAAACCAGGTGGAGATGCAAAACAGGCATATAAATTTTAAAAATGTTGCTCTAAATCAGAAAACCCCCACAAACATCATTTGCAAAAATGGAAGAAAATGGACGTAACATGAAAAAAAAAACCGAAAAAACAATCATCAGTTAGCCAAGGTTGGACGTCGTCGTCTTCAGAAGATGAAACTGAAAAAGATGAAGCATGTATTTTCTGCAACGCTCTGTATCTTGAATCGAAATCATGAGAAGGAAGCTGGATACAATTCTCGAACTGCCAGGGATGGGCCCACGAAGCTGATTTAAAAGCAGACGAAGAAGACGACACATTTTTATGCGATTTCTGTGTTATGTAATTTTCCAACTTTACAATTACGTAGCCTATTTTTGGTCTAAAAACTAAATCAAAAGTAAAATCAGCACAAAATAATAACATATAATTTCCTATCCCGTTTTACCCACCCTTGGTCGGGTAAAACAGGATTGTATAAGACTTTTTGAAACCAGTATTTTTCACATAAATAATATCGAAAAAATATGACAAAAGTATTTTTAGTAATGTAAAAGGTGTATACTTTTAAATGGCGTCTATTTTTGGAATGTACCTTGTATACAATAAGAAATAAAGCGAAGAATAGGTTAGGTATCCCGTTTTGGGGTACTTTCCCCTACATTTTTTACAGTGTTCTTATTAATTTCTTTTTTCATTATTACACTGCCATACGGTTTCCTGGCAGGTCCACTTTTTCAACACTGTAGCTGCGTTCGAAATTTTCAATGGCGACAAGAAACTTTAGCGGGCACATTGTGTAAGCGAAACACCTTTTCGTCACTTGCGTCTGAGTTTCAATTTAGCTGGAAGGTAGCTAATGATATTTTATTCAAATTTTTACGTGGGCAATCCGGTGATGGAAATACTGGTCGCTATAGAGGACTTGTTTAAAATTCTAGCCATCCCTCCTCTCACGTACACGAACAGAGAGAAAAAAAATCGACAGGATGTTTTTTAATTTTTATTAACGGTTTTGTTTGTTGTGATTTAATTTTCCAAACAACAAGGTTGAACTTGAACTGAAAACAATTTGATGGTAATATTATGCAGATATTTTCTCTTGCGTAATAGAGAAGACGAATGCTCGCCTTGAGAAGTGACGGGTCAAGCAACTTACAAACCTTGAACAACAAAGCGTGACACGTGGCTAAATGTGTGACTTGATACTTATTTCTATTCTTTTTCACTTTTAGCATTTTAGTTCAGAAAGATGAGTTTTTTTTTAAGTTATTTTTTTAGCTTACTTTCCCGTTAAAGTAAAAGAAAGAAAGAAAAAAAAGCATTAAAAGTTAAGTTTAAAAATATCCCCTCGTCCAAAAAAAAAAAAAAAAAATACAAAGACAAAACAAAAATCGAAAAATTAAAAATGGAAAGTATGGTTTTGAGATGGGGAAAAATGTGTGTCTGTCGGTCTGTCTGCGCCACCCCCCCCCCCCAATAACTTTTGAATGAATAGTCCGATTTGATGTTATCTACCCTGCTCAGGAGTGCTCAAAAGTGAATATTATACTGCCTAATTAATTTTGAAATTATCCTTAGGGGTTCACAATGAACAGGAAAAATCATCAAGGGTTCAGAAGATTGAACAATTTTGGGAACCTCTGCGTTAGACAGAATGGACTGGATGTCTGGATGCATTCTATCTTTATTGAAGTATTTCCTAATGCCGTCGTACCTAGTGTTTAAATGTCGGTGGCTGGGTGGGGGGGACTTTACACAGTAGTTGTTTAAGAAAATATGAGAAGTATTCAAAACAGCTGCAACAAACGAACTGAAGAGTCCATCCAAAGCTCAAGATAGATTTCTAAGATTTTTTTCAAAAATAATAATTGAAAAATAATATATTTGTAAAAATACTTTTTAAGTGTCATAACATGCTATTGAAACAAGGAATGTCATCTTTTAAACGTTGTTAGAACTGTAGTAAGTAATTAAAAAAAAAATCTTGAGTTTCAATTTTACTAAATAGCAAAATAATTTAAACATTGAAAATTTATTCCAATTCAAAACACTAAATTAATATAGATAACTTAAACACACATCTGAAAAAAAAAAACCCTCCCCTTTAAATTGCCCTCTTCATTTAATACTATTTTAATAAAGAAAACATTGCTTTTTTTTCCATCTTCTTTATTTCATCTCGCCACGCGCCAGAAAAGCTACACCAACACTGAAACGTCATCATGATTTAGTATAAATAAACACCTTTCAGAAAAAACCGTTTTTAAGACAAATGATATCGTGAATAACATTGAGCAGTTTTGCCTCCACACATGACGATCCTAATACTGCATCAGGAGTCCTTAAGAAATGTCCTCATATTCGGTATACCCTCATGTGTCTCGCAGCACGATTTTTCATATTGCGGATGTTGGACCTCCCAAACCTCATATGTCCATAATCATCATCTTGCCTTTTGTCCGGCTCTTCCTCAAGGTCAAAGTCCGCAAATCCATGGTCGCCCTGGATCATATTGTCGACGTCTTTCTCTTCAAGATCCTCATCTTCGATGGATGCTGAGTGCTGCAGCAGTTTTGCCAGCGACCGCTGGTTGCTGGAACCGGATGCTGGCGGTTCCCACACTGCGGATCGGACATGAACGGAGTGGCTGGTGGCCAACATCTCGCTTGCTGTCAGGCTGAAGAGGAGGAAGGAGATGACATCGAACATCTTGAGCTTCTCGGACGACATTGCATCAAGAAAATCTGGAAAAAGAGAACATTGTTTGAAGCAAGGCCGTATTTAAGGGGTGGTTTGAAAGGTTCAAACCCGCTCCGAAATTTTTCAAAACTGTTACAAAAATGCTTTTCATAGTTTCTCACTGAAAAAATTATTTCTGCTATTTTATTTTAATTTTCTTACTTACTTTGAAACGGTATTTGAAAATTGAAATTACCATTATTGAATAATTGTACAAATTAAGTGTTTTTCTGCAGTATTTTTTATTGTAGTGTTTGCAAAAATAATTTCTTAACAATACACCTTTCCCTTCGAATTTTTAATACTGCTAAAAAAAAACACCAAAATTCTTCAAATTTATAAGTACCAAACTCTATATATTCGCACATCTTATAAGTGTCCGTAAAATAGAAATTTCAAAAGCACTCCTTCGAATTCTCGTATATGAGTAAACTCATCAATCCAGTTTCTTTTTTTCTTCATTGAAAAGATTAGTCTCTTTTTTTTTTACATTTCTCATGTTAATACCCTTTTAACATCTATTGTAACAAAAATCAACAGAATATAAAACATGAAGCCAAATTTTATTTACTTTATAGATTTCACGAGAAATAGGTTTGGCAAAACCCTCCCCGAAACTAAGATTTGGTTACGGCCCTGGTTTGAAGTTATGTATTCGGTGATTGTGGTGGAATGTACTGGAAAAGGTGAAACATATAAGGACAAGAAATTTTTCAAAAGCGAAGCTACTCTCCCGACTTCTACGCCAATTTTGCAACAGTAGTTACTTAATGCTCAATCCATTCTGTCGGATGTGACTTTTCTCCAGCAGCACCAGAACGTTCAAATTTGGTGCAAAAATGGTGTTATTCGTCAAATAACGGTGCTAAGTGTCCCTTGAACGTTATATTCGACGTGCAAAAACAGTAATATTATCACGGTGTCATTTCAGTGATTAAAGAACGTGAGTTTTGACGTGCAAAAACAGTAATATTATCACGGTGTCATTTCAGTGCTTAAGGAACGTGATATTTGACGTGCAAAAACAGTAATATTATCACGGTGTCATTTCAGTGCTTAAGGAACGTGATATTTGACGTGCAAAAATAGTAATATTATCACGGTGTCATTTCAGTGCTTAAGGAACGTGATATTTGACGTGCGAAAACAGTAGTATTATCACGGTGTCATTTCAGTGCTTAAGAAACATGATATTTGACGTGCAAAAACAGTAATATTATCACGGTGTCATTTCAGTGCTTAAGGAGGTGCTTAATTTCTCAGAATTGAGGTCGTGAATTACTGCTTTTTAGAAAGGGGGGAGGAATCATATCTGCAGAAACTTTAAGTTTTATCCTAAACAACTTTTTCTCCCAAGATCCTAATCAGATTTGCATGCATTTCAGTAAAAAAACATTATATTCATACTAATAAAATGATATGATTTACGCCCTTAGTCTTTCATAGATGGCGCCTCCTGCAAAAAAATTTTCTTTTAAAATATTATTTTTCTCCCTCGATATGATCAAGTACCATCTAGTGGTTAGCGTGTGCTGCTGGAGGCGCAAGGGACCCACGTTCGAATCCCGCGGAATGAGTATGTTAAATTCAAAGTAATTAAACAATCAATAATTAAAATAAATTAATTAAGTAATTAAATGATTAAAACCAAGATGGCGACGATCATGGATCAAAAATGGCGGATCAAAAACGACGTCACGGTTAAAACACGCCACGGCCCCGGATAGTGGGGTATACGTAGCATACGTTTTTAGCTGGGGAGCACTGAAAACAAACGTATTTCCAGAACCTAAATATAACCTATCATTCCACGTTCAAAACTGGGACAAAAAAAGGTAGTTAACACCAGATTTCGACGTGTCATATTACCATCGATCGATGAGACACATAGACGTTGACAACACGTGCTGCGAGAACGTGTTTTGAACGTGCCGGCTGGGGGTGCGCTCTGTACGTGTTGCAGAACGTGTTTTGAACGCCTTTGTGCTGCTTGTGTTTGTACGTATATTTGCATTTTAATCCTGAAACCTTAAACTTTGGTCTTTCGTTTTCGTATATTTGATTATTAGGAACCTTTACGTATCATTATATAAAGTACAAACTTTCTAAAAGGAAGGCTTGTATTTGAAAAATAACCATTTCTGCGTGTCGCTGGTGTGACCGTACGATCACACCCACACAATCATTATTTTTCACAGAAAAAACACCTCACTTTGTATTATTTTATCTATAGAATCCAAATTGCACTATTTGTTTTCTATTCAAAAAATCAGAAAGTTAATCGATTATTTTCTAGAACTTCTCATCTCGTGCCATAAACTTTCATGAGGCGAGAAATTCAGTTTTTAAAATACACGAAAGATTTTTTTCGATGTTTGGAATTCTTAGGTTGTTCTCCTCAAAAAATATTCAAAATTTTATCTCCTATAAGAGGTAAAGAAAATTCCTCCATTTCAAAGCAATAGCCAACACTTGAATTACACAAATTAGGAAGAGCATTTATGCACTAACATTTCAAAGAGTTTAATATTTTTTCACGTATGTGCTTCAGGTATATTTTATTTATATATTTTTTCAACCAGCTTTTTTTACGTTTTTGCATTCTCTAAAACTAAAATATCAAGCAAATGTCACAAAAGTTTGCCTTTGTCAAGAGCACTACCGGTTATGGGATTATGCAAATTCAATGCTCCAGTGAAAACACGATTTAAGTGGTAAACAAAAAGTTTCCGAACAGACGAATCATCTGGTATTATTTTCCGGAAAAAACATTTGAGACTTAGCATCAGTACGTATCATTTGGCTTAGTGACAGAAAAGTTTAAAGCTGTTCGTGATTTAATTCTATTTTCCGTCGTGCTTATGCAGCTTGACAAATGTTTCTTATTTCTGTTGAATCGTTTGATTCTGCTATATTTTATTTCTTTCATTTTGTCTAAGAATTTAAAATATTTTCAGGAATAAAATTTCATATGAGTGGGAGCGAATACAATAAATTATACAACGCGAAGGTTTCTATATAATCCTTTGATGCAATGTTTTAAAACACAAGGGAAAATTATTCATAAACTAAATTTTTTAGTTATCAAGTGTGTTGAATGTCTTCTTTTTATTTGTCTCACTTGATTAACACAAATGTGTATTTTAACCCATTAATGCCTGACATTTTTTTTTCCAAAGATATTTTGTATACTGGTTACAAACAGTGTCTAATGGACGGGAAAAATAATAAAAAAAATATTATGTAAAAAATTATTTTTTTATTAAGGAAAGAAAAATCGTCCCTTAAAAGTTACGATAGACCCCAGAGGGTATAAACTTTTTTTACTCAAATTTTTTTCTGCCTACGATATAATATTCAAAAAGACCTTTTATAAGAAGAAATAAAACCAGCAATTAACATAAACTGGGAAGCTGGGAATAACTTTGAAAACTTAGCTTTTTTCCTTGAGATTGTGAACGATGTCATTTTTGATAAAGATCATTTTGAAACTGCTACAGAACGCACTTTAGAATGGTTATGTGCTGCAATCTGTTAATAACGAATTGAAACAATACCAAGGTACTAATTGAACAACATTATTTGGTTGAAATGTTCATTTTGGGGAAATTCAGACCCCTTTTTGGACCGTCCCTAAAAAGGGACGCTAGGCATTAATGGGTTAATCAATAATAACAGTATTTGGAACCTCCTCCTTCCTGCGCTTGCTTGGCAGCAGCCATAAGCGGCTGGTGCACCAAAAAAAATGGGAGGGGGGGTCAAAAGGAATGGGGGGAGATGGGGATTTAGGAGGCAACACCTTTGAAGCCTTTTAGAATTTTGTTATATTATTGGATTTTAACAGTGATGGTTGAATGACCTATTAAAAAATGCGAAATATGCCTCAAAAACTGAGACGGATGGCCATTGGCCACTGTAAACATCCGCCTTCCGATTCTAAGCTCCATTCTTATAAAATAACATGAAAGAAGTCTATCTTTTGAAATTTGCAAATTTAGCTTCGTAAAAAAACAATCCAGTGAGTAAAAAAGAATTTCAATCGATCATTAGTTTTTTACTCTGTGTAAAGTGAGGGGCAATCGCCCCCTTGCCCCCTGTACGAGCCGCCTATGGCAGCAACTTCGACAATTGCTTAGCATTTAAGGATGAAGTGGAGGCCATTTTATGATAACTGAAACTTTTGAAACTCATATGTCAAAAAAAGGACCGTTTTTGTGGTTTTAATTTATGTACCCGTAAATTAATAATTACGGGTAATTAATTAATTTATTCAATCAAAGTATGCTCCATTCGCTTCAATACACTTCTCCCAACGAGATTTTAAAGCGTAGATGCCTGTCTTAAAAAATTTTTGGTCTTTAGAATTAATAAACTCTGATATCGAGTTTTTTAGACTGTCTACATTTTCATAGTGTTTGCCCCTTAAAAACAGCTCTAAATGCTTGAAAAAATGAAAATCGGTCGGCGAGAGATCCGGTGAATATGGTGGATGCTGTAAAACTTCATATTCCAATGAAATCGGGTTAGCAATGATGAGCATACGTTTAAGTGATCCAGCTTATTTCGCTCTGTCAGTGCGTGCGGTACCCCTTGTCCATCTTCTTAACCTTGCCAATCTCAGAAAGGTGTCTCAATATCGTTGTATGGTCAACTTTCATCCTGATAGCAAGTTCCCTCGTGGATACGGCTGGATCCGCTTCCACTGGAGCCTTCAGGTCATCATTCTTCACAGACGTTTTGGGTCTTCCGCGCGGCTCATTTTGCAGTGAAAAATCGCCAGTCCGAAATTTTTCGAACCAACGCTGCACTTTCCGATCGTTAACCGTGTTCTCCCCAAACGCTTGGTTTATGTTGCGTGCAGCTTTTGCAGCACTATTACCAAGTTTGTACTCATATAAGAAAATGAGGCGAATGTCGGCAGAATTCATATCGGCAATAAACTCAAAAGAAATAACAAAAGGGAAGACCTTCGAGAAAACCTATTTTGCTGAAATGAGTCTCTGGCAATGGACAATACGACTATGAATGAGGTTATGCCAAAGACAAAAGTATAACGAAAACAGGGAGACAAACATCCGCATGTAAAGAGAAACCGACATTTCATACGCACCAACCTAATAAAATGTTTACCTTTGCGAGAGGAGTAAAACACGATGGAACGTGAAAACTATATGGGTGATTCTACAAAAATGGGCAAATTTGTGTTCCATACTGATTGCTCTTTTTGTTTTTAATTTAATAAAAAACTATTTTGGGAATATTTTTATACGTCTTTTGTTCTATAATTCTGATTATCAACAAAGTCAATAATTAATTATTATTCATTTAAAAATGAAATATTACATTGAAATGTCATCCACATGCTCTGTCCCGCGTAGGTGCAATTTTCACAATCAATGGAATATAGATTTAAAAAAAAAGTAAGTGATTTTTTTTCTCAAGAGTTTTTTTATTTATAAACGTGAATGTGTGCAAGATGTAAATCACAAAAAAAGCAAAATAATGTGAAAATAATATCTCTAAAAGTTAATCTAAACTTTGTCCCAGCGATTATCAGTCATCCACATGTCTGAAAAGTATAGATATTTTTCTCTGAAATGTTTTATTTCAAAATCTAGCAACACATCTTAAAATAAACCATGGAACTTTGTTATCCCTGGCTGAAGATTAATTTTGCTGTTCTGCAATTACTTTTTAATAAAAAGCAAGCTAAACTCAACTTTCAAGGCAAGTGTTTTTCATCTTTGTCATTAACATGGCCTGCAGAATGTAAGTAAAATGTACATGTAAAATTTTTTTGATGATGAATAGTCCTAAATCTTAGATTTGTAGGTTCTAATTCGAAGTTAAGCCGAAAAATATTCAGATATGACTTTTTGAAAACATATTACTTGTGTTTTGTCATTCACATGCCCTTTTGCTAATGTTGTTCACATGCCCCAATATGAGACACGTGGATGAATCAAAAGCCAAACCATGACAGTACAATGTTTAAAAATTATGTCTACTGTGTATGTGAGTACTTATTGTGTTACTCACATACCCATTGTGTTATCCACATGTCCTTTTTATCACACATATGCCTTCAAAAAAATATAAATCCAAAAATACAATAAAATACAGATATTTAAGCTCTGCTGATATTCTATTTTAATTATGCAACTTATAAAGTACTTTGCTGATTTTTTTTTTTCAGATTTTTAATTTTAAATTATTTTTTTGAAATATACATGTTAGAAATATTCCCGTATTTGTAGAATCACCCATACACATATTAATAAGAATTGGGCACACGTGTTTCGGAGTTACAAAGAAGCCCTTTTTCAATGGATGAAAAGACATCTGACAAAGAATGTTTTTCAGAAATAATCTTGCCAAAAACGCTAAGTGAAAAACATATTCAGTTTTACCTTCATTTCTTCTATTACTATATTACTTAGGGATCAACGATTAATCGGCAGTACCGATTAATCGGCCATAATCGGCTACTTTGCCGATTATTATAAATCGATAAAATCAGACCGATTAATCGGCGAATTTTATTTATTTTTTAATATTACTTTTAAGGTACACCTTTACTAAGAAATTATGATGAATAATTTTATTAATAGTAATGATTATCCTCACACAGTCGATACGAGGTTTTAAATAAATTTAATTCTCCTATTTTGAATAAATACACACATGCACGATTTGACAACGCTTTTCATGTGTCGATGCTTTTCTCTTTAGCATAGTGCTTTTAGACAGCCTCTAACTTTCAAAGAGTAAAAGTCTTGAATTAAATTGCTACTAATAACACTGGTCGACAGTGGTTCACTAACAACAACAAAATTATTATTTTTATTACGTATTCATATAGTTATTTAAATACCTGCAAGTAAAAATGTCCCACCACGTCTCAATTTTCCGTAATAAAAAAAATATTTTTTTACTATTTTTTATGATTTTCGCACCAAATGCCTATTTTTGGAGGGAAAAGGAGCAAATTGAAAAGTTCAATTAAAAGTACACCTAAATTGCAGTGCTCACCACAGACTCCTCTCCCCTCACCCACCCTTTTTTTAATTTTATCTCTAGTTAATATAGTTAACAATGTGTTAATGTAACATTGTTGACAAGATTTTAAAATTTTGTTCTATGACATTCGATAAAATTTTGGTATCATTTTGGGAAAAGCAGGAAAATGAAAAAAAAAAAGAATCTCAGAAATAAATTACGTACTATTTCTAAACTAAGATTTGTAAAAGTAAGAAAAAAAACAGTGACGGTGAAATTGGTCGTATTAAAAACAATCATCCTTATCATTAATCGGCTCAGCCGATTAATCGGTAATCGGTAATCGGCCAATTTGCTTATCGGTGCATCCCTAGTTATTATTATTTTTCTTCTTCTTCTTCTTATTATTATTATTATTTTACTGGCATATAAATTCTTTGGTGCGAATATGATATTGTTTCTGCATACTACGTCCTGATTAGAACGAGTGGCGTAACTTAAATTTTAATTTTAAGCAAAAGACTAGTATTTAAACATAGTAACTTTTTGTTGTTATCATTATTATGCATATTTTTTTATGAAAAGTTATTTGCTACTTTTTTTAAGTTAACTTTAAACTATTTACCCCACTGACATTCTACACTTACGATTTATCCAATCCCAATCACTCTTGTGATAAACACTCCCTTTCTCACCTGAAGGTACCAGTATTGAAAAAAATTTTATTCACTCTTAGTAAACATTGTATTTATTATTGTTTTGCGCATTTGATACGCATACTAGATTAACTAAAAAGGACACAGAAGTCATGCTTAGCTCAATTTATAATTTAAAAAAAGGCAAAAAACGATTTGACCTACAAACTATCATTCAAACACGTCCGTATTTTTCTGCTTTTATTTACCTTTAAACTTAATTAGATCCGAAATAATGTTGAATTCATTTATACGTCAACCTTATGGGGGGGGGGGGGTCGGTTCTGTTACCGCCACGTAAATGAAAAATTAAATGCAAGTATAGTCTCTTATTGCGATTTGCGATAGTTGAACAAATGTTTTATCCTTGTTTCAACTTGTAAGTGTTTTACAGTCATGCTCTTACTTCATGCAAAACTTACTTTTTAATTACGGTAGATAGAACTGCAAATATAATTTTGATTTTCAAAAACACATTTTCAGTTCCAAATACCCCTGAAAAAATATCGTCGGAAAGTGAGTACACTGCAAAACTGTTGTTTTTACAGTATAATACTGGCAACCGGGGTTCCAATTTAAAACTGTAAAATGCACAGTAATAAACGGTAAAACTAGCAAATTTTAGTTTCTTACTGTAAAGTTAGCAATTTTGCAGTTTATTGCCTTAAAATTTAGCAGTATTATACTGTAAAAAGAACAGTATAACACTGTCGTCAGAGGTTCCAGTTTAAAAACTAAAATGCACAGTAATGATCTGTTAAATTAACAATTTTACAGTTTATTACTGTAAAATTAGCAATATTACAGTTTATTACTGTAAAATTAGCAATTTTACAGTTTATTAATATAAAATTAGTTATATTATACTGTAAAAACAACATTCATTTTTTACAGTGTATTATATACTTAGAAAAATAAAAAATCTTACGGAATGAAGTTATCCATTTGTATTAGATGCTGCATGGACCCTGAAAGAAGACTGCGAACGGGCTTTAAAACAGAAATAACTACGAATAGGATAAAAGAATAAATGGGAAAGGAAGCATTTAAAGCATGTTCGCATAGATGTCATCAGGTTATGAGAACAACCTTTGGCCCCTCGAAAGTAATGCCAAGGTATGTCAAGGACTTGATTGTTAAGTGTCATCCTAGGATGAGAAAATCACAGTTCTCTGATAGGAGAGTGAAATTATAAGAGGAAGCGTGGTTAATTATCATCTTATGCGGCATAGGGCAAACATTAAGTGTCTTGCAGAACAAAAAGGAGAAAAAAGAAGGAAGGAAAAGTAAAAGAAACGAAAAAAGAAACTTACTACTAGAGGGTCTTACCACTAACAAGGTAATTCTACAGCAACATACCGTAAAATCGGGTGAATCGGTACATTTTTCAGCTTTGGTTGTAAAAAAAAAAAGAGTCAAGAGATTTTTTTTTTATTGGATTTTTTGTGTAAAAATTCGGTCTTGCTTTGCTTTTGATTAAGGACAAAACATATCGAACAGTTATTATTTATATAATGATTTAAAGGTGTACCAATTCACCCCGCTGATAGGGGTCAATCGGAACTCATGCTAAAATTTGTCTTTTTTTTTTTCAGTTTAACCTATGATAGGTCTCACAAATATTAGTAATATTGATGGGGGAAAATAAGAACAGATAGTTATTGTCAAATAAAAGTTTATTTTCTACACCAGTAAACGTTTATGATTTGTCAAAATTAAAAAATAATTTTAAAATTTCCTCCCAAAAATAAAAAATAATGTTTCATTGCAAGTATCATCACACAGTACATTTTTCCTTATTTGTATACTGTAATTTTGAAAAAAATTCATAATTGTGTATTTTGAAAAAAGTAAGTAAATCTTAACTATTTCCCTTGCCCCCGCATTCCCCTATTCATGAAATATAAAAGGCACTAGATACACCTTCTTTCTCTTCAGATAATATCTGAATTAAATCTTTAAACTGTTTATTGATAGAAAGAGTCCTCTCCTTTCATCGATTAAGCTTTATCGATTGTGGGGTCGAAAATATCAGTCGTTAGGTCGGATAAGAGCCACAATGTCTGTACTTATCCAAATTTACTGAAAAAGATGAAAAGTACGGAATCCTATTTAAGTGCGGTACTATTTATATTTGAAAGAAAAAAAAAACATTGCAGATTTATTTATCGGAAGATAAGAACTAAACTTGAACTTTAATGGCATTATATTTTTTTGTTTCAGTTGGAGTTGATACGCAAAAATGTCTAATCTAATCTTTCTTGTACTGCTATCAAAAGTTTTGATCAATATTTCCTAAACTTTCTTCGAGAGTCATTTAAAACTTCAAGAGTGTCAATATGTTTTGCATGGAAGAAATAGGGAAGTTTTCGATATTTTAACTTCATTTTTACATGTCTAGAACAACATACATGATCATCATCGGAGGAAAAAAGATTGCGATAAGACCCAACACAAAAGGTGATAAGTACGTAATAACTTAGTTAAGCCAAGCCTGCGTCTCTGTATTTGTCATGCATTGTTTAAAATTGGAAGCTTTAACTAATTTCTTTATTTGTGTTACGCGCCTTCTTTAATTTTAGCGCTAGACAATTTTGGGAACTTCGATATAAGATACTCACACTAAACATTTTCCACCTTCATCCAAAGCTTTCACAAACTGCTTTATGAGTTCCAATTTTACGTAAAGTAGGGGCAATAAACTATTTTGTGGATCTAAAATATTCATTTAAAATATAATGCAAGACAGTACTTTCATCTAGGTTTTGAACTTTAAAATAAAAGATTTTTTTTTTTTTTAAATTATAAGTATATAGGGTCAGGTAGGGTAAAATGGGTCAGGTTTTGACAGCAAAAAATATATTAATTCAACCAGTGAATCAACTGCTCAGGAAATGCAAATGACTCTTCCTTGTGACATTTAAAGTGAAATATCTCGGAAAAAACAAAATATTGATACCGATAAATAAGTTGGAAAATGTGTTGTCAATGACCCATTTTACCCCATAGCGTGGGGTAAAACGGTCACTAGTGGGGTAAAATGAGTCAGGGCTTAAAGGATTTAATTTCACGATTTATTGAATAGTAGTTCTGTACTTTTGTTCATTAATGAGAAAGCAATTAGCACATAAGCATTAAGCATTTCTAGAAATAAATATTGTCCTCTTGCTTTATTTCAGGGCCAGGAATGTTTACGATGAAAAAAAAATTCCAAACATCATCTCTCTCCAGAAACAAAAAACTTTTACTGTATTTTAAATTTTCATTGTACGTTATTCTACATTGTGATGACGAATGATGGCATGAGAATATACTTTTTTGACATTTTCCCCAAAAAACGTAACTTGTTCCCATTTTTCAACTGTTAACGGTTGCTATCAGTGCACTTTGATTCAGTTATAAATTTCTTTTACAGAAAAGGTGTATTTATTATTTATTTAGTTTTGTGTCTGTGTGTCAGTTTTGCTGATTTTTTATCTCTAGACTCTTTCAGTATGCAGTCTTTTCAATATTGTCGAGTTGAAATTTCACAAGTTTCTTTCTGCATGTGTGTAGTTTTCTCCTCTGTTATCTTTTACTGTTTTTTCTTTACTTTTAATTATTGCTGTATAGGAGAGAGTGGGTTTATAATAAAAGTTTAAATATGCATAAAAATAAAACGCATGCTTGACTCGCCTTGTTACAATATCGAAGAAACAGCCTCACTTGTTGTTGAGATCCTACATGTTGGTGCCTTTCCTTCAACTGCATTATTTGAATTCAGCTCTGTAGAATGTTTTTCTATCATTTGGTTTACGAAGCTTCTTTCTTTGACGAAAATAAGTCACTTTTGCTTAACTTCTTAACAACATTTTCTGAAGGAAGTTCATCGAACAAAAGCTGTGGTTTTAATATTGGCTTTTTGATTTAATTTAATTATTTTAGTACATACATACATGACAACTAAACATGAGTTAGTAAGCAAAAAATGGAATCAGCTCTTTAGTATATGCTAAGCCCAATCGAATGAGGAAAATGACCCATTTTACCCCACGCATGTTTTAATATCCCTGAAAATTTCATTTTTGCTGTTTTGTTTTCAACATTTTAGGAATTTATACATGAAAATGTGCTTTAAGAAATAGGTTAAAAACTTAATGTGTATTTCCATTTCACTTTCTTTAAATCAAAAGTTTTTATAATGATCACAGTCAAGCGTTTTTTAAGAAAAACATTTAATCGCTAATATTTGTAACTTTAAAGTGGAAGTTGCACCCTATTTTCCATATAAAATATTGCCTGGTGTCCATAATACATAAAAATGGCACAGTTTTTAAATATTTGCACAGTTTTTAAGGAATTTTTTTAAGAGCCTGACCCATTTTACCCCACCTGACCCTATTCAATATAAATGTATTATTTAATTTTAATGAAGTAAGAGATTTTCAGAATTTATTCAAACAAATAAACATGCATACTTTGTTAATTCATCCTATCCAAATCGCAAAAAATCTGTGTTTTTACTTGTAAAAAGAATTACCTTCAAAAAAAAAAAAAAACTGCGTGATACGTAAAAACTGACATTATTTTTGAAATAAGCATGATGAAAAACAACTATTAAGGGAAGGGTGGGCATAGCGGCCACCCTAAGGAACATCTATTTTTTTTCACCCCTAAACTGTATTGAAACATTTTATAAATCCCTTCAACATTTAGTACGGTTACTTAGGCCTGATTAAAAAATATAAACAACTAGATTTTAAAACTTTATTTGTACAAAATTTTTACTTTACCAAAAGCTGTCAAAGTGGCCACTTTGCCCCACTAGGTAGGGCAAAGTGGCCACTGCCTAGATAGATTTAGATAGTATGGAAAAATGAAACGCATTTAGTTTCAGAACTCAGAACAATTGTGCTAGGGTTTTAAACAAAAATAGGCTTTACTAAAAGTATGTGAAGTTATGAAATCACTGGTATTTATATAAATCACAAATAAACTCAACTTCCTCCTCTTCGGCTCCTGTGCAGGCTTCGTGAGCCCATTTGAGGCACCCAGAACATCTAATCCAGCCTTCGTTGTCCTTTTTTGATTTCGAGTAACAATCACCACAGAAAAAACAATTGACGTTTCGAATCGAGCAATGGAAGTGGCCACGGCTGTGGCCACTTAGCCCTCTAGCGCGCCATTTTCGAAAGAACAATATTTCACGTACAACCCGTTGTTGTATCTACTGTTGAGACATTTGAATTCAAAGCTAGAAACATGGTGTTTTTCACCATTGATGTAAAATTTATTTCACCTAGTCCTACAAGAAACTAAAGCGAAATGCACTTACCTAACATCAGAGGGTTGAAAAAGTGAAAAAAATTGCGATATCTCGGTGAGTTTGCGTCTGAGCGGCACCAAACTATAACACAACAACAACAACGGCTGCGGGCGAGTAGTTGAGTCTATTGCCTCTAAGCTGCAACACTATATAGGGAGGAAAACTTCAAGTGGCCACTATGCCCACCCTTCCCCTACTTTTAAAACAAGAAATTATTGCAGGCTGGTGTTATTTTATAAACTTTAAAACAAGTAAAAATTTGCACATAGGCTTTTGAGGTTAGGATAATATGTCTCTTCCACCACCCTTCATTATAATCGCCTTTTCTCTTTCAATTGCCAATAGAGCTATTTTATATTCATATAAAAATGTGGGGGTTTTTTTCTAAATAAATTTTTAACAGATGAAATTGATATTGTAACCAAATTAGTCGCTGAAACCATGTCATAACTACTGACTCGAAATCAATGTTTCTACGAGTGAATTAGGTTCGCTTTGTGGACAGTATTTATTTTATTCTTTAAACTGAGCTATATAAGAGCATTTTAATGAAATGCAAGCACCTAAGGCTTTAGTTAATATTATGCTGTCAGAACAAAACTTTCAGAGAACCTATGTTTTCTTTAGTTTGAAAATCCGCTTACTTCAGAGCATATACGTTAAATTTACTGAGGTATTTTATACGGTAAAATAATTATGCACCTTCATTATTTTTAAAATGCACATATATTTGCTTTCGCAAATGACTTTCTTTTCCTATAAAACCTTAAAAAATAATCACCTGAAAGTCGTTTTTAAACAGGAAAAGGCTTAAAACTGAAAACAATTGTTTACTCGAACTTTAACTTTGGGTACTGCGAGCTTTACACTTCAGATGGCAGAACTTGTTTTTTTTTTCCTTCTTTTTTTTCCTTCTTTTTTTTCTTTCTTTCTTCTTCTTCAGAAAATTACGTACTATGTCTGCAAAACTCTTTTAGATTTTCTGGTCCAAAATCTGTAGTCAGTGAAGAAAGAGACTTTTCAGTTTTGAATAAATGGATCAAAAAAAAAAAAATACTTGAAATTTTATCTTTAGATCAGTGAGGGCCAAGCTCCACATTGACGTAAAGCAGAAACGTAAAATGGATTAAATAGTGTTCCAATGGAAAGGAACCGGAATTTCGGTTTCTGTCTTCGGTTTCGGTCAGTTTTTCGCTGATGTGTAGCAGGCTTCTGACTCTCACAATCTGCGGGTGCACCCCTTAGGTTGCTGTCGAAGAATTTAAGGGAGGCGTATATGTTCGAAACAGTAAATGAAAAAGTAAAACGATGTATAATTTAATTTATTTTCTATTCAGTAATTACTTTCGACGTTATCGTCTTTTTTTTAAATACGCTTTTATTAGTTTCACATGTGGGTATGTATGTATGTAGCTCTGAATAAAAGATAAAATTCACGTTCTTTACAAATATTATAATAATGTATTTAACACTTATTAATGCTGAAGACTTAACTATATTATTACATGTTCTTCGCAAATGTAAAAGCAATATATTTAATACTATTATTAATACTAAAGGCTAAACTGTATTACATGTTGATGTATTATAAGTTCATGTAAACTTATAGAGAGAGCGAATGTTCAATAGTTATGAAAATCACAGGGAACTCAGTTAGAGTATCATGAAATATAGTTTAAAATCGTATTTTTTAGTTTTTTTAAATAATAATTTCAGTTATTTCCCTAAGATTTTAAATAGTTTTCATTCACAATTTTTTGAATCTGTATTTTCAGCATAATCATAGTTGAAATCAAAATATCGAGTAAGGAGCTGAAAGTAAAGTGAGGTAGGTGTACTTTGTCATCTATATTCTAGTATTCAAAAACTTTTTTGTAGGTTTCAAACGGGGCGTCATATTGGCTACTACTGTCTGATTTTCTTAGGTAAAACCTTACGCGTATTTACGCATGCGTCAGGTCTTCTCTGATCTTACAAAAGTAGGGGTGATGGGTAAGATAAAAATAAGGGGAAGAATAATAAGAAGCATTTTGAACCGTATCAAACAACGTAGAACGATGCTGATTTCAAATACATAGTTTTATGTACAGAAAATAAACAACGTTACAATGCACAAATGAGCAGGGATACTGCAGACACGTGTTTCGGCGTTACAAGGAACGCCTTTATCAATGCAAAAAAGTTGTGAGCTTATGGATGCACAGACATCCGACAAAAGCAACGGAAACAGAAGCGAACAGCTTAAAAAGCAAACATAGCGGATTACATGAACACCAATAAAAAAATTCGAAGCCAAAAAAGATCCAATGGGAAAATAAAGAATGAACCGAAGCTTTCTACCTGGTACGAAATGGAAAGAAAGAATTCGATAGGCGACACGATAAGCCAAAAGGCTAACATAATAAAAAACACCAGGTTAAACTGTTAACCGCAAGAACAAAAAAGAGCAGAATGAAAGAAAGCGAATCGCTAAATGAAAAAAACAAAAAGAAAAATAAAGACAAGTAGAAAATGGAAAATGCCAGCAAAATCAGAGGAATAAATTAGAAAGGGAGAAGGCAAAATTATACAAAAGGACGCCAAACAGCAGAAAAATAAGGAATAGCATTGAGATCGTTAACTAAGTCAGAACTGTTTTTCAAAATATGGAAGGATTCCCAAAAATCAAGATCTGATGGGTTGGGGCATTTTTGGACAATTTGAAAAGAATTAAAATCGAAAGAATGATTCTTTTCCCAACAATGTTGCGCAATACTAGACTTATTCAATTGTTGCTTTTTCACATAATTCTGATGTTCCTTTAAGCGGAATTTCAAAGCACGTCGCGTTTGTCCGATATAAGAGAGATTGCAATTGCAATTAATTTTATAAATACCACAACTGTTAAGAGGATGAATGGGATCTTTAAGGGAAGAGAAACATAGTTTATTAGTAGGGGGGAATACCACCTGGAAATTGAAACGTTTGAGAATCTTAGCAACCTGATAACTCACAGAGGGAAAGAATGGCAAAACAACCAAATTCTTTCTAATGAAAGTTCTCTTAACAACAGTTGTTTCGGATTTATTAGAAAGTTTTTTAAAAATGGAATCAATCAAAGTATGAGGATAGTTTCTATCAAGAGCCACAGCTTTAAGATAGTTGAGTTCAGCTTTAAGAAGTTCCGGTGAAGAACAAAGATTAATAGCACGCTGAACAAAAGAATTAAATGCAGCATATTTTTGACTAAGGCGTGTAGCCGATAACTCTGAGACGGTGGGTTCGACTCCCAGACTCGCACCCTCGCTCCGGATGTACTTTTCTTCCTTTGTGATGTAACCCTTTCATACATTGTCTGTACAAGATATATGTAATAAAAAATCATACGTAATGGAGGCAAAACACTAGATTGTAGTCCTCATCAAAAACCCGGCATATAGCCCCAAACGAACAGCGCCAAAGTGGTCACTAACATTTTTGGGTTTACTGGCCACTGGCCAATATAAATTTTATTTAGTCTCAAGCTTTACTTTTTGGTAACCGAGCCCTGTTTATTAGTATTATTACTTCTTAAGAAAATTGGATAGCATTTAATGAACTAGATAAGCTTTAAGTAAAAGAGTGCAGCTGCTGTCGAATGCCGGCACAAAGCAAAGTACCTGATGAAAAAAAAAACCGTAAAGAAACTGCAAATAATTTTACAACCAAAACGTGTATTATCGAAATCATAGATGATAGTTGAATGTGTATTATCAAAATCATAGATGATAGTTGCATGTGCATTACCAAAATCATAGATGATAGTTGCATGAGTTTGTGTGTGAATTAAGATGTGTGTAATTGATGCTCGTAAAAATTGCAGCCTCATTCATTTATTATCGTTCACTGCAAAAAATGAGTGTTGTTTTTACAGTATAATGCTCCTAATTTTATAGTTATAAACTGTAAAAATTGCTCATTTTACAGTAAGAAACTGTAAAATTGCTAGTTTTACAGTGTTTTACTGTACATTTTACAGTTTTAAATTGGAATCTCGGCTGCCAGTATTACACTGTAAAAACTACAGCTCGTTTTTTGCAGTGTTGTTTTCTTGAGCTTGGTTGGTTTTGGTTTTGTGTGGGAAAATAACTGTTACTTGTATTAACTAAGCCAAATTATTTAGTTAAAAATTTGAAAAAAAAAAAAAAAAACGGCAGGGAAAAACAACGGATTTGCTCTAAAATTTCAAATTTATGAGCAACTGTTGTTTGAAAATACAAATTAATAAGGAAACAGAAAAAAGTGTAAAAAGAGTGACAAACCCCAATCAAAATTAATAACTAAGAGACAAATAAACACTTTTGTGCAAGAAATAAAAGTAAAATTAACAACGTTTAAAAACAATACGAACTTGCAAAAAAAGAAGCAGACCCGTGTTTTGTTGTTGCAAGGAACCCTTTTTTCAACGCAAAAAGATGAGCTTTATTCATGATCTAATCTAGTTGATTGTACTCATTAAAAAACTTAACTATTAACTAAAAAACACAAATTAACAATCGCTGAAAAAAAAGTTAATACAATATACTTTGATATTAATTAATACAAGATGAGTAAAATAATTGAAGCTTAATTTTCTAGAGCTTTTTATATAGTTTTAATATTTGAATATGATAAAGAAGCTTATAATTGATTTTGATATTAGTAAAAGAAGAGTGAAATAATTGGAAAATAAATTTTCCAGAGCTTTTTATATAATTTTACTATTTGAATGTGATAAAGAAGTTTATAATAGATTTTGATATTAATACAAGATACGTGAACTGGAAACTACAATTTAAATTTTTATGTAATTTTACTATTTGCATGTGATACGAAATACACTGTAAAAAATGAATGTTGTTTTTACAGTATAATACAGCTAATTTTATAGCAATAAACTGTGAAATTTTCAAAGTTTACAGTAATAAACTACATTTCTACTTTTACAGTACTAAACTGTAAAATTGCTAGTTTTACAGTAAGAAACTGTAAAATTGCTAGTTTTACAGTTTATCACTGCATTTTGCAGTTTTGAATTGGAACCTCGGCTGCCAGTATTATACTGCAAAAACAACAGTTCATTTTTTGCAGTGTAGTACTTTTTAATATCTGAAAGCTAATTTTGAAACAAGAAAAGGAAATTTCAAGATATGTTCGCAGATTTAGTGTTCAAAAAAAAAAAAAAAGATAAATAAACGAGGAATATTAGGAGAAAGAATGCATCAATATTCAGTCAAAAGGAAATTTACTCACCAAGAAACCAGTTTAGGCGCCTAGGTGATTCCTGCAAACCCCTTTGGGAAAATATGAAATTTTGCAATTCATTTTGGAAGGCGGAGCTGTGAGTTCAATGAATGACGTCATGAGATTTTTCTTGCCGTTTATTGGATATTCATTTTAGTGGGATTTAGATTGATATAAAATCATTTCCCATAGGAGTAAGCAGTGTTTCTGTTTTTCCCTCTTTTACTATATTTATAAAAAGAAAGAGGTTGACCATTAGCGCTGTTACTTTTTTTGAAAAAAGATGATATCGCCCGCTAGTATGAGAAAGGTGATTTTAGGGTCAATGTTTTCCAAATAATTCAATTATAGCTTAAAAAACTTAAAAATACGCTTTTAGAGTTAATCAAACTAACATGCACTTATAATACATCAACGTGTAATATAGTTTAGCCTTTAGCATTGACACCAGTATTAAATATATTACTTCATATTTGCAAAGAACGTGAATTTTATCTTTTACTCAGAGTTACATACACAAACAACTGAAACACTTATAATACATCAAGCTGTAGTATAGTTTAGCCTTTAATATTAATAATAGTATTAAATATATTACTTTTATGATTGTAAACAACGTGAATTTCATCTTTTATTTAGAGTTACATACATACATACAAACGAACAAACAAACAAGCGAACCCATATGTGAAACTAATAAAAGCATATTAAAAATCGATCACAAAGCAAAGCAGACAGGTTATGAAATTCAAAGCCGAAATTAAAATTTTACGGAATTCTGAGTTATCAATTAACGTTTTTTACATTAATGTAACAAAACAAAAAACTAATAGGGCAGAAGCATTGTATTCAGATCGTTTGAAATGCTTAAGATTAGATGCAAATAAAATTTTGATATGAGATTTACAGAAAAAAATTAACATAACTAACGAATTTCCTCACTACAGCTCAATTGTTAAAGAAAACTTCATGTTATTTATCGTGTTTTGTATCGTGTGCTATCACAATGCAGTAAAAAGTTCAATAAAATCTCTCTAAAGAGCAATTCCATTTTGAAGTAAGGCGAAAGAAATAAAAATGAAAGTCGTATGAATTAAAAACTGAGCTGCTTTTCTGGAGTCTTGGAGTGGGCTTTAAAAAAATGGGCTTAATGTTCACATTTTGGAAATAAATTTGTTTGGTATGTGAACGGCGTAAAAAAAAAAATTTGAACGAAGTAATTTGACTTTATTTCAATCTCTAATAGATAAAAAGCTAATGAGGTACGAGGAATTATCGATCGGTTTTACATTATACCAATGTTTGAGCTAAATTGAAAAGGATACTAAAATATCTTCATGGATTATTTATTGATTAATGCATAACTTGAAAATTCCATTAAATTTTGATACGTCCGTTACACAAATTCGTCATTTTCTCACTTTCTGAAAAATTTTCTTGTTGAATTTAATTCTTTTACTCAATTTTCTAACTTCATAGACATCCGATTGATATAATAACATATCAGAAAAAAAAATTATACATTAAAGGGCTTTTTATCCCGTAACAGACGTAGCATTTTCCCATCTGTAACGGACTTCTCACATTCAGTAACTGACGTATCTTACTTAATGTGATCCTTACCCGTCAAACTCCTGTTACTATACCTGTATGTCAGACCTTGTTTTAAAAGGTTTGCAATCTGTTAAAATTACATTCTCTGAGAAACCACGAGATGTTGTAGAGATGAATGTATGAATAACTATTGTACTAAATGTGCACATTCTCTAACTTATGAAGAATGAATGAATGTGTTCCATAAATCCTGCATGAAGGAAATATCTATGAGCAAATGAAATAGTATCAGTGGGAGAAAACTAGAGAAAACATTCGCTTTAGAAAAATAATGCTTAAAGGCACGTAGTATTAGATGGCAATAATGTCCTAAAGAAGTTATTTCCCAAATTATTGTCCCACTCTTACACTAAAAGTAACCAATATGAGTACTTTGAGAAGTTAAAAGATTAAGTTAAGAAGGATTCCACAAGATCCACAAGACTTTTGGTTCAAACTAAGTTTTCAGAAATTGTATTGGGCAATTCCACGAAAAGTGGTCCTAACACACCAAATTTTTTCCCATAATACAAAAACAAACCTTATTTTTTGACAAAAAAATATCTACTCTTTTCGATTCCAGCATCAATTTTAAGATAAAATTTTTCTTTTCTCATATTTTAGCCTTGTTTAATAACATTGAGACAAATTCAAAAAAAAAAAAATGCATTGTTAGTGAAAAAATGTAAGAAAATTTTTTTCACATAATAATCAATTTTTTTCTGAAAAAACTATCAAATATCATGAGCTCAGATACTTTAGTATGATTATATCTCATATTTTTTGTAATAAAGTGTTTCCTAAGTTTTTAACCCCTCAAAATATGCAGGTTACTTTTTTTTGGTCACACACGTAAGGCAAAAGAAAGAAAAGTTTCCTCCCAAGGTCTAATTAGGGGACTAAAAGAAAACTATCTCATATCATAAATTAACTTGATACATAACACCTGTAACCTGACTTACATCTTCATCCATTCGGCAGAAACGTTTTAACGAGGCTCTTTAAAAGCTGTCACACACGTAAGGCTTTTGAATGGTTTACCTTAACCCTTCACTGCACGGTGTGCCAGATCTGGCACAAACCAAATAAACCCTCATATATTCCAATGACTTTTTAAATGCAGTTAAACTGAGTTTTACACCCCTTCTGGAACATTGCTATAACAGTTTAGTGTGATGTTTATGCACTAGTTAGTTGCACTAGTCTAGGTATTACAGTTCTTGCTTTTGAAAAAAAGAGTGTCTGCATTTCCGTTAGAAGTGTGTTTAGTCATTATTTCCTTTGTTCTAAAAATGTTTTAATACACTTAGTGGCAAATTTGTTTGTACCACTTATGGCACAAAACACATTGTAGATTATTACACTTATCGGTATACAAAGCATATGCTATGTGCTTTGTGCCATATGTAGAACAAACAATTAAAACATCATTTTTGGTGCACATTTTTAAGATAAATTTTTTTCTTCATTTTTCCTGAACTCAGAGTTATTAAAAGGTAACATATGACTTTTTTCATGAAAATATAAAAAATCGTGCAGTGAAGGGTTAAGAGTCAGGTCTTTGTTTGAGAAACTTTCCCAGGAACCGATTCTTTTAATTTAAACTTTTTTGTTAATCTCCTCTGATTACATGTAACATGTTATATAAATAAATTTTAAAATAACCTATATATAATTCGTATACAAATGAGAATTAATTTCGTCTTCATTCTTTATTTTGTGAACACATCTTTGCAATTTAATTATTTACTAGCGGCGTTGTCCAACAAAATCAGATCTTTCGTTTAGGGCAAAAAATCAAATATTAAACAAGTGGTTCCGTCCGGAACTGAACGAGCCTACTTTCTCGTTTGCCAATTTCAAATTTCAAATTTGGTAAAATATTCATCCGAAAGATAATGGGTACGTGGGGGGTGGGGTCGGGGGGCAATTCGAAAAGTCAAACATGAGAATGAATTATCCTCGCCGAGATCTTTCTAACAAAAAAAGTTTGTTCAAATCTGACTGTTTAACTCAAAAGTAATTAGCGGGGGACCAGTTGTTTGAGCGGTTCAAAGTTGAACAAAAAAGTGCTCAAACCAAAATATTAAATGTGAGAATTATTTATCCTCGCCGAGATTATTAGAACAAAAAAAAAAATGTTCAAATCGGACTGTTTACTCAAAAGTTGTTAACGGGGGACAGGTTGTTTGAACGGTTCAAAGTTGAACGAAAAATTGTTCAAATCTAAAAGTCAAATATGAGAATGAGGTCTCCTCGCCGAGATCTTTCGAACAAAAAAAAGTTTGTTCAAATCGGACTGCTCACTCAAAAAATATTAGAAGAGGGTGGGGGGGGGGGGGGGGAGGGGGGTAAAGGCATACAGACACATATATAATGCTGATAGCTATAATTATCAGTTGTGGAAGTTGAATTGACTTCAAAATGAAGACATGCTGCACGCGGTCACACACGTAAGGCTCTAGTGTCACACACGTAAGGCAAATTAAAAAATTTTTACTGCTACTCTACGAAGTTTAGAAAAAAAAAAATATGTGGAATACTTACTTAGTATACTTAGACACATGCACAAAAATCACCGTTCATTTATCTTTTAAAACTTCACAGGAAATTACAAAATAATATGAGGTATAGCTTATTTTCAGATTTTCCGAGTCACACACGTAAGGCTGTATTTAAAATTTTATTAAAAAATTCAAAATTGTCCTATGAAAAAAATAACGCCGCATTACAACTTTTGCATATCGTCTGTTACTCCAACAGCAACCACTAAGAAATATATAAAAAATATCGTCCTGGTTTTTATTGCTATTTGCAAAAAAATGGTGTCAAAAAGTCACACACGTAAGGCTGGAATGGCCCTATTATTGCATACCATTAAGAGGTAAAAAGTGCTCATTGAACAAATGATCAGGTTCCAGATTTTATTGTCGCAATCTTGCATCAAAATATAATGAAATCATATGTGATATGTTCACACAACAAACAGCATAATAAATGCATAATACACATTTTTCTACAAAAAGTCTTTAAAATTTTTTAGCCTTTGTGTCCAGCTGTCCTTTCTATTTCTATCGGCTAAGTACCGTTGAACGGAATTGGTGGTTGACTGAAACACCTTATTTTCGTTGAAATCAAAGCACGTAGTCGTATCGTAATTAACGTCAAAAATTTTGTTAAATGTGCAAACACTGCTGGCAGGAAAATAGCAGTCTTCTTTATTCCAAAATATTAAGCTCTTGTAACTGTGGAAAAACTTGAATGAATATAGATTGGAATCCGTGCAATACCTTCAACTCATTTAGTACATTGAATAAGACTGAAGGCAAGTATTGCATGAAATATTCTATCATGCTAAACAGCCAACAAGTGAAAAAATTCAACTTTAAAGCTAGAAAATCAGAAACCGTACAAACTGAATTAGAGCCCATGCGCAGTGGCGTAGCTAGGGGTTGGCAGGAGTGGCTCTTGCCACGGGCGCAGCAACCAGGGGGGCGGCATTTTGACCGTTTTTTTTTTTTTGCCAAGTGCAAACCGACTAAATAATTAAAATTAGATAG